>VZUA01050091.1:15480-31787 GCA_013401035.1 Horornis vulcanius
AAAAAAAAAGAGTCAGTCAGTCCAGGGAAGGAAAAAAGGAAAAGGCACAGACATGGGAGGACAGTGTGGGGTGGGAAGGTGTGCCAGACAGTGGCTCTGGTGACAAATACAAGAACTAGCCCTGTGCTGTTGACATGTGTTGATTCCAGAGAGAGGCAAGAAAAAGTGCTTCAGGAAAGCCTCTTCCACATGAGATTTCCTCCCACCACTTCTTCTGAGGTGGGACATGATCCTGTCCTGTGCTAAAATTGATCATCTACACAGATTGAAGGGGAAAGAATGGACAGGCAGGACAGCTGTTAAATCCACCAGAGAAAAACTGGTGGAATTCAGTAAGTGCCTTCAAATTTTGGTCCTTCTGAAAAACAGATCCAAAGGATACAAGGAGGAGATTTTCAAAAGCCACGAGTTTCACCCCAGCTTTGGTCTCACTGCAGCTAGCAGGAATTTTACTCCTGATTACCAAAGAGAACAGAATAAAGTCAGGAGTGAGCAAACTCCACCTTTACAGAGCAGCATTATTCCTTCCCTCCAGAGCTGAGCAGAGGCATGTTTCTGATGATCAGCAAAAAGCCTGCATTTAATGTCAGCCGAGGGGAAAAGAGTGTTAGAAACCTCACAGACACCCTGGGATGTTGCAGCGAAACAGGGGGCTGCGCTGAGCTGGGGGGTGAAAGATAAAGGAGGCAAAGGCAGCATTCACATGGACTCAGACAAAGACAGGAGGAGGGAAAGAGGGAGCAGGAAAGCTCCGGGAACAAAAGGACGGACTCTGCTCTTAGCCAGCCTGAAACAAAGGCTGCTGCAGTTTGTGATAACTGAGTGTGATACTCTGGGGGAGGACGGGAACATTTGCCTTTTGTTGCTTATTACCTGCTGCGAATGTACTTACACAGCAGGTGTATGAACCTGGGCAACGCAGACCTTGGTACAGCAAATAAAGAAACAGAAAATAAAATCCAAGAAGTGCCTGTTACCAAACCAAAAGCATGACATCAATAAGACCAAATTGTACAACCCTGAAACAACAGTGGCAATGTCTGACTTCACCCCAATTGCTATAAGGTGTCCACAATCACCATCCTTTAGATCATTACTCCAAGACCAGCACTGGGCAGTGATTTAAATAAATAAATTCTGGAGAAGGAAATGCATTGTTTGCCTCTTTCCTCTATATTTGTAGTGGTGAATGGACCTCTAGTGGCAACAGCAAAAATCTCCATCAAAGTAGAAATAAGTTTTGGTTAAGAGAATATGGTGTAGATAGAAACCATCTGAACAAAGTTCAGAATGAAGAACAGGTACCTTGAGTAGTCAGGCACAATATTTTAACTTGTGAATGGCAAGGCCATAATTATCTCTGCATGCTCTTAACTGTGCAGTGGTCTTTGCTGGTTTTGCCAGTATTATTTGCTGGAGCAAATAATAGTGATTATTTGTGAATTAGCTGTGAAAAAAGAGTAAAAAAATACCTCCTCATAGCTGCAATTTATTTCAAATCATTTATAAATTAAATCATGCATTAGGTTGTTTTGGGTTTTTTTGTTTTGTTTTGTTGTGTGTTTGTTTGTGGTGTTGTTGTATTTTGGGGTTTTTTTGGTTTTTTTTTGCAGTGGCATTGAGACTGGCTTTTCTTCTTGAAGCCTCACTTTTTACCTTTGAAATATGAAAGGATCTGGAGCGCTGCAGAAGATCAGTAAAGACTCAAGTCATATTCAGTGTCAAGTCATGTGCAATGGGACAGCATTGCAGAGTTGCCCATTTGAAAGATATTGTGTACTTTACAAACTCAGATGAATGCAGTGGGGAAAGGTTGAGATCAAAATCTAAACTAAAACACTTTTTCCTCCAGCTGGTTTTCCTACCTATCGTGCAGTTACCCATGAGCTTCTCATTAGGAATGGTATTGGCCCATGAATTCCTGGTACTTAGAAGATATGCAGTTTATGTGTCTATCCAAAAGAGCATTAGAAATTTAATATCCTAAATCCTATCAATTTTCAATAAATCATTAGGTTTCCAAGAGGTTAAGCTAGATTTGAAAATGACAGCAAGGCAACTAAGATTTTGTGGTTAAACTTGCAACCATCAGAATTCACCATTTTTCAAGAGTAGAATAAACACAAGTATTAAAAAAAACACTGTTGCAGCAAGGGCTTGTGGGAACAAGGAAGGGAAGGAAGAATGAAAAGCAAACACAACAGAAAGATGGAGAAAGATAAGTTAATAGAAATGTAAATATAACTATATATACACATATATGTACTTTAAATAAGTGTCCATTTGTGCCAATGGACATAGGCTGAGGCATGTTGTCCATTACTAACATGGATCACAGATTTCAGTTTTGCTTAAAAACCACATTTGAGGGTCAGGTTACAAGGTGCCTCACACCTATTGCCAGTGAAAACCTTGTGCACGGGGCTCTCTGACCCTTAGTGGTGTCTTCACAAATGGCTTGAATTTCTCCCCCTACTCTGCTTGTTAATGGTAGTGGAGAAGGGCGGAACAAGGACTCAGGTCCCCAGGGCTTTGTAGAGAACAGAACAGAAGGATTTGAACCACTATTCCTCCAGATTCTCTTCCTCCTGCTCCCGTCTGCTTTTCTGGCATCTTCCTCTCTTTGGTTACAAAGTCTTTGATTGTCAGAGGTTTTATTTCTGGTATTGACCTCAAAAACCAGATCCCTGCCAGAAACAAGGCTCCTTTGTGCTCCCAGAGAAGGAGCACACTCCTGGACAAGCTGGCATCCTGGGGCTTGGACAGGAGCACTCTTTGCTGGGTTAGGAACTGGCTGCATGGCCGGGCCCAGAGAGTGGTGGTGAATGGTGCCACATCCAGTTGGCAGCCAATCACCAGTGGTGTTCCTCAGGGACCTGTGCTGGGGCCAGCTCTTTCAATATTTTTGTTGATGACATGGATGAGGGTATTGAATCTTTCATTAGTAAATTTGCAGATGACACTAAGCTGGGAGCGTGTGTTGATCTGTTGGAAGATAGGATGGCTCTGAAGAGAGATCTGGAACGGTTGGATGGATGGGCAGAGTCTAACAAGATGAAGTTTAATCAGTCCAAGTGCCGACTCCTGAGCTTTGGCCACAGTAACCCCCTGCAACGTTACAGGCTGGGGACAGAGTAGCTGGACAGTGCCCAAGAGGAGAGGGTCTTGGGGGTTCTGGTCAGCAGCCAGCTGAACATGAGCCAGCAGAGTGCCCAGGTGGTCAAGAAGGCCAATGGCATCCTGGCCTGTGTCAGGAATAGTGTGGCCAGCAGGAGCAGGGAGGTCATTCTTCCCCTGTACCTGGCACTGGTGAGGCCACACCTTCAGTGGTGTGTCCGGTTCTGGGCCCCTCAGTTTAGAGAGGACGTTGAGACGCTTGAGCGCATCCAGAAGAGGGCAACAAGGCTGGTGAAGGACTTGGAAAACAAGCCATATGAAGAACAACTGAAGGAGCTGGGGTTGTTTAGCCTGGAGGAGACTAAGAGGTGACCTTATCACTCTCTACAACTTCCTGAAGGGGGGTTGTGGCCAGGTGGGGGTTGGTCTCTTTCTCCAGGCAGCAACTGACAGAACGAGAGGACACACTCTCAAGTTGTGTCAAGGGAAGTATAGGCTGGATATTAGGAAGAAGTTTTTCATGGAAAGAGTGATTAAGTATTGGAATAGTCTGCCTGAGGAGGTGGTGGAATCACCATCCCTGGACGTGTTTAAGAAAAAGACTGGACTTGGCACTCAATGAGATGTTGAGGTCATGATCTAGTTGAGGTGTTGGGGCTGGGTTGGAATTGATGATCTCGACGATCTCTTCCAACCTACACATTCTGTGATTCTGTGATTGGCCCAGCTGAGTAAATGAGATGTTGTGAGGGATCTTGTTGCAGCTCGGTTCTGCATAACACTGCTGTGCCTCCACAGCAGGGTCTGAGTACCTCAGACTTTCCTTCTTCTTTCATTTTCACTGGAATGGGGCAGGGGCAATATTACTTTCCTTTTCAGGTGAGGAACTACTGGACCAAAGAACCAAACAACTTCATGGAAAACACCCACAGGTGAAGCAAAGAGCTGAGATGTTGGATTTGTCCTGCTTCCCCTGTGCCACCATCCTGTCCATCACTCACCCCTGGAGGAGACAGACGTGTCACCCACCTGCAGTGTCATCACCTCCTCTTGCAGGAGGATTATACAACCACCGATGGTTCCACCAGCCAGTGGGTGGCTTTTGGAGCTATTATTTGCATGTTTGAATTGCAGACACAGTCCTGCAGAGTATCCTTTCACAGGAGTGGAGCTTTGATGGTGGTGCCTCTGTCCATACCTGATGAAGTGCCTGAGCTGGGTCTCTCTTGGCATAGGAAGAAGCACTGAAAGTGGGCAAGTGTCCAGTGTGGGCAAGTGTCCAGCTCTCCAAGTGCTGTTGGTTGACTTTATCTGCCTGTAGACATGGGGAGTCAATCTACACTTTCATTTCAGGTAGTCTTTGCAGCTCACACATAATGTCCTTGCTGATGTCCTCTCTCAGGGAATATTCTGGAGGCAGAGAGATCAGTACCAAAGAACAGGTACCACAGGTCAGCTCCAGCAACATTCTGCTCCTTTCTTAGGCATGGCTTTTTTCTGGCCCTTTTTCACTACTCACACTGCATGAAGGTGTGGGAGGGAAGCATGGCTGCTCTGTTGTTATACAGGGGGCTTCC
This sequence comes from Horornis vulcanius, assembly GCA_013401035.1. Classification (NCBI taxonomy): domain Eukaryota; kingdom Metazoa; phylum Chordata; class Aves; order Passeriformes; family Scotocercidae; genus Horornis; species Horornis vulcanius. The sequence goes on from VZUA01050091.1 coordinate 20,175, forward strand.
TGTGTGTCAGAGATCCACAACTGACTCATCTCTCCCACCCCTTCAATGAAAACACAAAACTTACTCAATAAGAGCAGCTTAAAATATAACTCATTAGGAAAAATCCACAAATGCCTAAACATCACATTGTCATTTTTTGTTTCAATATGATGTCTCTTACCAAAACTCTTCTGCTTATGAGTGTACTTTGAAAACTCAAGGCTCATCCAAAGACAAATGTTTTTGTTCAAGTCTAAAGATTTTCTTGACTCTAAAGGAGTTATTTTTTCCTGATACTTTTTGTTTTATAAGGGAGCAATCAAAAAAAGAAAAAAACTCATAACTGTAAAAATTATCATATGGCCAATAGAACTAAAATAGATGTAAAGACCTAGTTTTCACAAAGTTCCAGGCTTATTAATCTGAAATATAGGTAACATTGCAAGTTGCAGCATTTCTTGTCCTCTCCTTGTCTTTCACCACACTCCTTATTGGAAGGTATTAAAATTCACATGGGAGAGATGCAGACTCAACAGCAGCAAAGTGATGGCAGGAGGATAAGCCCCATTGAATGTCAGTGGCAGCTAAGAAACCAAAGCCTCCTTCAGTGTTTATTTTAAACTCCATTTAAATCTGCAACTACCTGGCTAACTCAATTTATAAAGCTAATGTGACCCTCCAAACTTCAGGAATGCAGCTGTAACAAAGTGAGACAATCACCCCTCCTCTTCACTGTGTGCAATTTGTGTTACTCAGTGCACATCAGACATCCTTGTGGGAGTGGTGGTGTCAGATACATCACCAGATGCAATCCAATACCCATCTTGGACTTCTGAGGCCTGTCCATGTTCTATCCATGTTCTTCAGGCATGCCATAAGGAAATTATCAAAGAGGTCACCAAAATCCTGACAGAAAACATTCTGGTTTGTATCTGTTTGCTGATAGAAGGTTGCTAAACCCTCTGGTGTGTTAATAAGCTATTAAAGACCATGTTTGTAGTGTGATAATAATTAAAATATCACCAGTGGGAATCTGATCCTGTGTGTACCAATCCTTGTATGACAATTAATGTAGTAGGGAGATGTACTCCTAAAAACAATTAAGATATAATTGGATGAGTTGATTCAGAAAACATATGGTTTATTCATAAGGAAGCAGAGGTGGAGGAAGCAGCCACTTTCAACATGGCACAAATTAGAGTATGAGTAGAGACTACACTGTGGCACTCTAATTAACTGAACTATTTAATGTTTATATTTAATTTAGTTTTTAGTTTAGAGGAGAAAACTGCCTAATTACATGATTTCACAGCCTCATTTTCACCTTCACAACTCCTTATGTGGTCAGATGATTTCACTCCCAAGTAGATGGCAAAATAACCCTTAATTTGTTGTGTGCAAGGATGCATAACTTTGTCCTTTCTCTTCCTGTGGCTTTGTTTGCCTTTTTAAACATTATATTATTGTTGTTGTTGTTGTTATTATTGTTGTTATTATTATTATTGTGGGATCAGGTTCTCCCATCTCTGAAATAAGTTAACACAAGTCAGAGCTCATCACGTGGTGGTAGGGGTATGGTTTGGCAGCAGGAAAACACTGTTGGAGATCGCACAAGAGATGCCTGGGGGACAGCCAGCTACTAGATTACAAACTAAGCCTTCCTCCCCACTGCCTGGCTAAAAGTTGTCTCCAAAAAGCTGACAGGAAGAATAGCCGAGGGATTAACCTGCTCTTCTGGGGGAGAACCCATTTCATCTCCTTTGCTCTGCTGTAGGCAACCCTCCTGTTTAGGGCTGGATTCATCGGCTGCCTTCCGCACTGGCTGTAAAGTGAGATGGCCATGAAATCCAGAGCTGGGCTAATATCTGTCTCGTCTAGGTCCATAAAGTTTTTCTTATATGTGAAATAGAAGGCAAAGCATTTCCCTCTTTCCATTGGTTCCTAAGATTAAAAAAAAAAAAAAAANATGCAGTAAGAATATGGTAAGTAAGGCCTCCAAGAGCCCTGAAATAATTTGTTTGAGAACTGAGTATATTCTGGAGGAATGGGAAGGATGTCCAATGAAAACACCTGTAGTTCCAGTGCTGGAAGGTGACTGACATGAGGCAGAGGCAGTGCTAAAACATGGCTGTAGAGTGAAAAGTACTGGTCTTAAAAACCTCCCAGCTGTGTTGGGACCTCTTGGACTTAAAAACAGTCTATTCTTTTGAGGGGCTGTCCAAAATAAGGCAGCACCGTCAAGACTACAAGGGCCCTTGCAAGAGAACCAGTAGCCAAACAACACCCCAAATCCCACAGCAAACAGTGGACTGGACAGTAAAGACAGCACTCTCTGAGAGGTACAGGATGAGCTCACAACACGTGGAGAAATCATTATGTCCATGATGGGCAGAAAACCTCTGGGTTCAAAGAAATCCCTTCCTCTTTGACATCCTCTCCCTAGCAGGAAATTAAACTGGAATCATGAGACACTGGATCCACACTGGTGCGGTGGGGTGGAGGCCTCCACCCTAGGCAGTTTGTGTCAACAGTGCTCTGTGCTGGAAACCACTGGAGAGAGGCAAAACTTCACTCAGACCATGCTGATTTTGGCTGCCTGGTGTCTCCTGACACCTGACTCAGTATCAGGAGAGCAGCCAGAGGATTGGACAGTGCTGAATTTTCCTGTAGGGCACGTCAACTTCTCCTCACTGAATCCCAGGCAGCTTTTCCCTCAGGAGCAGCACATCCTGTCTCAGTCCTAGTGAAAACTTTGGATTACTGCAAACAAAATGTTAGATAGGGTCTATTTGTCCTTCCTGTATCTCTAGCCAATTCTTCCAGCTGCTCTGGGTGTGACATAAGGAAGTTATGCAGGTTTAGCCATGCTGGCATCAAACAGGTTCCCAAGAAAAAACACAGTACAGCTTTTCCACCCTGGATTGCTATAAAGGACAGACATCTTACCTACATTCTTTCCAAGGGGGATGATTTACAAGCCCAGGGGAGGCAATTTTCTCCAGCATAGACCAAAACTGAAACCCTTGAAACACACCTGAATACATGCAAAGTGCACTGAATTAAGTCAGTATCCCATTGGAAAGCATATAACTGCTTAAGGGGCTTAACTGCTGTTGCATGAGGAAGAAAATTCAAAAATGAAATATATACTTCAACGCTGAATCAGCCACACAATTTCAAATTGGCAGGGCAACCTGTATTTACAACTTGGTGCACACTGTTAAAAAGGTGAGATAAAACATAGGTACCACAGCTAAAGAAGTTCTGAACCTGAGTAAAGTAATTTCAAGTCCTCAAAAAGTTGGAGCTTGCTTATATAACAAAGCATCAGCTAAAATAATCAGTAATAAATAGGTGTCTTACCCCATATCTTTGGCTGGTAGAACATGCAGACACATCCATTTTCACCTTTTCTGTTTTTATATGAGCCCTTCCACCTCTGGCTGTTGCAACAAGAGTAGATTCAAGAATCAGAGGAATTCACAGGAGGTGCTGGGAACATAGAGCCCAGCATTTTGCATATGAAATACCCGTGGCAACAGATAGTCCATAGGCAGTCTGTGAAATTGTTGGTGAGTGTTATAAGAAGTTTTGGACCACAGTCAAGTAGTAAAAGCAAGTGAAGGAATAATACTTTTAGACGTTTTGTCCCTTTTCAATGCCGAGGAGTGAGTCAGTGTAGTCTGGCAGCCTGTGAAAGTCACATTCCTGGTTATATTGCTTGGTGAAGAAGAGATTCCTGATGTTGTTCCTGAGTTTGGTGAGACCCAAAGCCAGTGTGAACCCTCAGCCATAAACCAGGTCTGCCTCCAAACTCACCCTCCTTTCCCTACACATACTTCTGATGTCTCAAATTGCATTTTCCTGCATGAGGCAAAAACAAGACTTCTCTGTGTGCTTCCTTTTAGGGAGACATTGCTCAGTGAAGCAGAGATTACCTGGCTATAATAAAAAGTCAATTTGCAACAATATTCAGATAAAGACTGTGTTCCACTTTTTTTATTCAGTATTTTTATTGATTCAAAGTCTGTTCCTCAGTCTTTAGATTGTAAGTGAGAGGGCCTGTGAACTTTGAAAAACACTCTGAGGAATTCAATCTGATGTTGAGTAGGAAAATAACCTAGGAAAAGGATTAAGAAAGAAAATTAACCATCTCAAAAAAAAGAAATTCAAGACAATCTTGAAGGAATAATCAATTGTGCAAATACAGCATAAAAATATCTGGGGGTTATAGCTGGTCACAAATTACATGTAAACCAAGAGTGATACAGACAATTTATGTCTGGATGCAGGAATACAGCAGTTATGTCTAACACACCTGAAGTCATCCCTCTGCTTCTTCACACATAGGTTTTGCATGAAATATACCTATTTGGTCATTTTGTGGGAATCTGATTCCAAGAAAACTGAGGGTCTATTGCAGCAAATGCAGAGGAGAGAGACAGTGAGATTGAGAGACTGAAAATCCTGACCTGCAAAGATGGAAAAGCCTTGGTGGTTGTTCAGCTCAGTGGTCGACAAAGGGAGGTGTGAGAGAGGTCCTCAGCTGTTCCTCAGCTGCTCTGAGGAAGAATGGAATAACCTGCCTTCCATTTCCATTGCAGATGGGACACAAAATTATGCTGTCAATTGCAGGAAAAGGTCATTAGCTCCAGCTTCAGGAAACAAAACATCCAGGCAGTGGGGAACAGCTGAGCCCCAGGGCATCAGTATCACACCTACACCTCTGGAGAGACTGAAGAAGAGATTAGACAAACATCCATCTTGAATAACTCAAACCACCCTTGGGGCATGGCCATGGAGCAGATACCTCTTCCAGGCCTGTTCTCTGGTTTCCTGTTTGCCAATTGACTTTTTTAATAATGCACCTCCATCAGAGGATTATTTTACTCTTCTATTGTATGAACGGGTTGCTGATGCTCAAATTCACTGCCTCCATTTTCCTCAGGCTGGGTTGTGGATCTAACATTGCAGAGAGCCCCAGAGCAGGGTTTTCTGGCTGTCTGACCACTGTGAGCAGCTCCCTTGTTTGCCACTGAGTTACCACAGCTCAGCTGAGACCAGGTGGCTCTTCCAGCCTTGGCTGGCCATGTGCTTGAGCCCCAAACATCCTCCCCAACTCTGCTTACTGATAAAGAACCTGAAAACCTTGGGGAAAATACACTTTTGGAAAGATCACACTCTTCTCAACCCTTTGGTGTTGAAGGTCTACATGGAAACAGAATGCTTAATTACACTTACATTAATTTCTAAATGAGCCTTTATTTCCCTCACTAAGTACCCTCACATAATTCAACTCCTACTCCCAGTTCTTGTGAATTTATTAACTGGTAGTGCTGCAGTAGGAAATCAGGTTTGCTTGCCAATTTCAGGGAAATCAGTGTGAAATCAGCAGTTTGAAGGTCTGTGGTTTGTGCTCCTGCAATGGATGGTTTCCTCTGTGCTGGGCGTTCAGGTGCAACACCACAAAAGTCAATTTAGACAAGGAGGAACTTTGCAGCAGTTGTGATAAAAGGATCCAGGAACCAGAGCTGGGGAGACAAGAAAACAGACAGAAGAAGGAGGGGGCAGGGAGAATTTCCTGTTTTACACACACAAAACAAAATAGCACAAAACCGTGAAACCCACAAAATCTTACGTCTTGCCCCAAAGCTGATAATCATTTTTCCTGCACTTGAGCAGCACAAGGAGGAGGCACAGACATGTTATATGGAAGGACGGCAAACCATCACTCTGTCCAAAGACACTGCTGTTAACAGAATGACACCTGTCCACTTCAGTAGCAGTGAAGGACTTTATGGGAATTGTTGGATAGGAAAACTTCTGTTCCATCCATCAGTCTGGGTGGATAAGGTCCCACATCCTCAGCTGCTGTCCAAAACCATGATTGTCTATACAGATATGTTTCCCCAAAACAAAGCTTAGCTGCCTGCCAGCAAAGTTCCTTCAGTCTAATTTTGGACTGGAGATAGGAGAAACATTCCCAACAATGTTGCTGTGGCACTTGGATCAAAATCAATGTTATCAGGAAGAGTGGAACAAGGAATTAAACAGTGTTTTTTCCCTGGCATTTCTTCTTTCTCCTTATCTCTCTGACTCACAGCCTGAAAAAGTTGTAGTTAGTATCTTTGGGTTTGGGAAAGTTTGAGATTTTTTAAAGAAAAAGATAGGCAGGAGGGGAAAAACTCCTAACCACCAGTTTGGAAAGCACAGCAAATCTTCTGCTTTTGGATTTTCTTCAGAAAAAAAAAGGTTTGCAGGAAACTACTTTACTCAGTTCAGTAAAGTAGGCAGCAGCTTGTGCTTTTCCTCCAACTACAGCATTTCTCATGGCCAAAGAGCTACCAAGGATGACCCCAAAAGTATTACTTTTTTCCCTAAGGATTTCAAGGCTTTGAGGTTCTCCTCACACCACTTTAGATATAATCACTGTTATTTCACTTCTCTGGCAATAGCACCTAGCAACCTCAATCATTTTGGCGGATGTTATGCAAACATATAGGTCCATTTGCACAGTTCTGCAATTCAGTCTCTGAGCTCTCCTATTATTGTTAGGACTTATTTGCATAGCTGTGAGTGTTACTGCATTACCTGTCTTTCAAACACCCTTGTCTCAGCCAGATCTCTCAGAGAGCTTCTCTAAGTGTAAGCAAGCCAAGACTTGGTGGAATCTCCCTCTTTAAACTGTCATATTCCCTGAGAGAATGTTTTCTTCTGGTTTGTTTAGTTGGTTTTTTCCTTGCCTCTGGCTACCCCTTTCAAAACTGGAGGCACAGACGCAGATAGATGAGGAGAGCTCAGTTCTTTCAGAGCACTTGCCCATCAGTGTGTCATTTATATTCCCCTCACTTTTAGAAACCGTTCTCAGGGCTTTGTTTTCTTTTCAACTGCTGCCAAACATTGTCCAGATGGTCTTAATGTCACATCACTGTAGGTCTTTTATTTTCTAGTCTGTGCCCTGTTTTGTCCTTCCTTCCAAGCCAATGTCTCTAAGACTATTTTTGGCCCCTTACTTCATTTCCCCTCCCTTCTGTCCATCAAGCTGGGTGAGTCACACTCATCTGTCCAGGAAACCTCATCTATTACCCCAATTGTTCTGGACTGAACGGAGGAGAAGAACAGTCAACTCCAGATGACATTGTTTATGTCACCCCAAAGCAGCTCACCAAGGGTTTAGGTACTTAATACCAAGCAGTTACTCCACACACACAAAAAAGGCTGCCCTAGCAGCACTGACTGAACCTTCAGGATTGTGCTTTGGAGAGGGAGCATCCTGCCAGGAGCCTGCAGTTATCACATGCCCAGTGTGTTTTTTAACAGTACTAGGAGATCCAATTCTTGCCTATACACGCATGCAGAAGGAACCCATGTGTGCCAGCAGAGATGTCCAAGCACAAACATTGGGCTCAGATTCAGCTCCTCGTGCAGGGTGGGTAAAAGAAGATGCACACAATCCTTGGGTCTTAAATTCAGACAAATGGTTGCTTTTGCTCAGCATTTTCCTCACCAACATGATCATTAGTTTCTCTCTTGAGTTTTTCTCTTGTATTGTAAGTAACTATCGATCCTGAGTTTAACTCCATCACAATGAACATTTCTCCATTCCTTCAGTCTCATTCTCAGGGAAGAAAGCTTTTCTGACTTCAGCCATTTCCTTCCAAAGGAAGGAAATTCTGAGGACATTTTTCCAAGGTTATTGGTTTCATCATTGTCCTTAGTTTTGATGATCTCCTGCCTGCTCAGTTTTAAAATCGAATCCTGGCCAAACATTGCATTCCTCCAGAACAGGATGCTCTTTCTCTGTACTGTAACCATCAACATCAGCAAACATGAAGGAAAAGAAATTATCTAAGCCTCAGGGAACAGCTACTCCTGCTCTTCAGAGGAAGAATACAGGACACATTTGGGTTTTGGAAACAAGGCTGTGCAGGGTGACAATGTAAAGCTGTAGACCCCTTTGCAACCTTTAGGTTAACACCACTCATTCATTAAAGAAGTGGGAAGTATTTCTGATTTTAAAAAGAAGAATAAAAAAAAGCCTAACCTCACCTGTGTCATAAAGAGCTAAAACAATCAAGGCAGCTGAAAACTTTATAAATAAAGGGCTTGACTGACAGCATCTCAGGAGTCCCCACATTGTGCTCAATCCATTAGACTTTGTAAGACATGAAGCCAAATTCTCTCAGTGCTTTCCCACCAGTGCAGGTAAAATCCCTTCTAATGCCAGAGAAATAAATCTGGAACCACACACTGGCAGTTTCTAGGAGGTGAACTTGGTGTTTTCTCTCCCACTCAGGTCCAGGATTATGAAAGCACTGCAGAACTTCCCCTGGGGGGCCTTTGTGTGCTTACCAATCTATGCAGCAAAAAGTGCTGCAACCAGCAAGTTAACAAGGTTGCAAGGTGCTGAGGGTCATAAGGTCTGCACAGAAATAAATTTTGGGAAGAAAGGAAATTTTCTTTTTCCATGGGAAAAAAAATACATAAATAAACGATCTAGTTCATAGAAACTCCAGGTCAACCTAGTTTTTTTTCTAAAAGCACACAATTCCAAAAAATCAAAACCACCTGCAATCATTCAACAGCTCTGTGAAATCAGGGCAAATCTTGCCTTTTCTTATTTTCCAGAGTAATATAATACGGCAAGTTCAAACCAAAAGATTCTTCCCAGCCTAGTAATCTCCTGAGAGCCATCCCATACATCCTAACACAATGCTGTCAGTTGGATGATGGGATTAAATAGCATCCAAGTTAAAGCCAATACAATCCAGAGAACAATGATTTCAAACTTAGCAGTCCGGAGTGGACTGTAGGATGTATGGTACTCCTCCTTTTTTTTTTTTTTTTTTTTTTGTGCCTTCAGGAATATTCTTCCATGCTGAGAAAATAAGTGTAAAACTCTCAAAAGTCACCCTGCCTGCCCACCAACAGAAAGATCTGGGTGGTATGTAATAGCAATGGTGTCAGGATCCAGTGAAGACCATATTTAAAGCAGAGATGTATTTTACAAGATTTTAATTAAAGGAAATGCAAATATGAATATCAAAATAAATCTGTCCATGTCCACCTCCATTTCTCACCAGGTTATAATGATAGAGGCTTGGCACTGCAGAAACCAAAATACTCAGGCACAAAACCTGGCTCTAGACTTTTCACTCCCTAGGTCTGTAACACAGCTTCCATTTCTAGAAGGCAGAGTCAATGATCCTGAAAATTTGGGTTAAATTCTTAAACTCTGCAAAATGTACTGTACTGTTGGGCATCTGGTTTGGGGTGTTGGATCCAACCAGGACCCAGGATTCTGTGGCAGGGTCACAGATAGCCTGCCCTGCAGCAAGTATCAATATTAGTGCAAGAGAGGAGAGGCATTTACAGACAGGAGAGTGTAGACAAACAACAGAGACATTGGCCAACACAGATCAGTCAGTATTCTTGGGACCGCAGCAGCAACCTGCCACGGTTTTATGTGCATGGGTTAGTAGAAAAAGCTGCTTTTTGAGGTGTTACAAACACACTGAATAGGCAAAGCTGGAGCATGGCCTAAACAGACAAATTTGGTGAGAAACCCAAATCAGAAATTCCTGTGAACAGTTTCCCCCCACCTCCACACTGCCATTATTACAGTTGTTACTGCAATTATTGTGGTGGTTGTTATTATTTCACCAGTTCTGATGTTTACATTTAATCTCCATCTGCCAGACAGCTGCTGCAGAGCAGGGATCCTCTGCGTATGCACAACAGCTTTGGTGACCCGAGTAATTACAGAAGTACTTCATAGCTTTTCCCTTCCCTAGACACTGGGGAGATGACATCCCTGAGACAGCAGGATATGGGTTTGGTCTGTGACTGTAGATCATCACTAAATTGTTTTCTGAGCTCCTGTCACCACCCTGTAAAGTTTAATGTGAGCAGAATGAAAAGCATACCTTTCCTCTCAGACCCTTCCACTCCTGCTGCTCACAAAGAAGGATGAGCACACCCCACATGTTCTTGGCACTTAAGGCAGAGCACGGGAGCCTGGCAGGTGAGGAAGAAGAGGCAGGTAATGGCACACTGAGACACAGAGGGTGGGGGGGGTCATTGGCAAACTGAACCTGCACTTCTCCAGACACTTCTGAGAGCAGAGCTGAGCCTCGTTCAGGAACAGTTCTTTGTCAAGAAATGCATAGTTTTTCCTACCATGCTGCCTAGGAGGAGGACACCTTGCATTGTCCTGCCACATGCTGAATCCCTTGGGCCAAGCAGCACTCAACCCCAGGAGGCAGAGCTGGGGCACAGGTGAACCCACACCACTCATCCCACTCCACACGCAGACTCTCAGCCCTGCCATGAGAGGCCACTCAGCAGCAGCTCCAGTGGTCAACCATGATTTTGAAATTATGAATGTACTGATCTCCTGGAGGTCCCTCAGGTTTTTTTGCTCTCCAGACAATAGCAGCAATAATTCTCAGAGTTTCATAAATTTATGAGATGCAGTTCACGTCAGGGCAACCATGGTTAGAAACATTAAGGAGCTATGTCCAGCTAGCTATTTATAGAGGGACATAGCAGCACCTTCCAAATCTCTGAAAATGCCCCAGGCTGACTTGTTTAGTCACTGGGAACAAAGGATGGGATTTCAAAGGACCTGGTCATGTAAATACCCAACAGGGCACAGAAAACAGCGGCTAGAGCCTCTGGTCAGATTTTTGGGGACACAAAGGGAGGTAAATCCATCAGTCAGTGGAGGGGTGGTGGTCTGTGCCAGTGAAAGTGCTGTTGCATTGGGGAAACTTCACAAACATTTTAGTCATGCATTCCAGTTCATCAGGAAATTTCTCTTGCAGAGACACTGCAAGAGGCACGTGTATGCAGGTGTGAAGCTCGTAAGATTTCCTTCTCTTTTTTTTTTTTTTTTTTCCTCTGCAACTTGGTGGGAATAGCTTCATCCAAGCTCCTTACAGACTGTTTGACAGCCACCCAAATACCAGATCTTCACCCACCTTCTAGTTCATGCTCTGGTTCCCATCTTTCCACGCTCATGGTCCCCACTAAGCCTGTCCTTGCACCTTTCCCACTTCTCCATGCCCAGTGCATCCCAATAGCATCAGCTACCAGCCACAACTCTGTCAGGCAACAGTTGTCCTGGAACCAAAATTTAGTGCCACAGCTGCCTCCTTAAGAGATCAGCACCTTTGCTGTCACTGCCATATGTTGGGAAATACTCAGGAGGTGACCTTCCATTGTGATATTTTTATTCTTTGCTTAAAATATTTTTAATAGTACTCAGGATCTTACTATTTTTTCAGTCTTTCTGGAAGTAGTTTAAGAGTGTTCAAAATCTTCTTTTTCTGCAGCAGCATGAAGTGCCAGAGGAAACAAGGCTTGACCAGTGTGGGTGAGGAAGGAGAAGCTGACAAAACTTCTGGGTTTTTTTGCAGTCCCCTTGACAGAGAGCCACAGATGTGCAGTTGAGCAAAATAGGTGTTTTTATAAGAAAGGGAGCATTACAGCTCTGGGCATCATGTGAGCCTCAACCTTTTCTGAACTAAGGTTTAGTAAAACCTGTAACAAGACTTTGTGTAACAAGAAAGAATATTGAACCAGTGCAAGTCCACTGACACTTGAAAACTTTTTTTTTTTTTTTTTTTTCCC
>VZUA01050091.1:31932-42172 GCA_013401035.1 Horornis vulcanius
TTTTTTTTTTTTCCCATGGTTATGTCTCTGGAAAGGCACAGAGAGAGGAAAATACTCTAGTTTTCAGGCAGCAGCTGGTGGTAGGATACAATAGAGAAACAAGACAGCTACTGTGGGATGCTTGCAAGTCTAAAGGCATTATCCAGTTCGCTGTCACAGGGGTATTTTTCATCAGGATAGTGTGAAGTGCATGCCCTTCTTTAGGATCCACAGTTAGTGAGACTCCCTGGTATGTCTTCTGGGCTTCAGAAGGTGAGAAACCGAGGCTGGTGAGGTCATGGAAAAGCACCAGGGAAACGTTGCCTGACATGCTCTGCCTCTCCTCAGCCTGTGCTGTTTCTGTACTCCTGACCTCATCCTTTTCTCCAGCGTCCAGCCTGGATCCAGAGATGGTAACTGAAGCTTCTCATCTCTCCCTGCCTTTTAACCAAGCTTCAGAGTAGCTATCAGTAAAGGCATTGACTCCCTGGCACTTCTGCTGCTTGGCTGATATGCCACCAATCTTTAAAGCCCCCTTCCCTCTGCATCTCTGCTCCAGGTCCACAAGGATGAGATAACTCAACTTTAATCCCTCTTGGTTACTGTGCCCCCATTTGACACCCCAGCCTTCAGCAGTAGGTTTAAGAGAAATTGGAGAGCATGGATTCCTGCTTCAGCGTCTGTTTAATTAAGTGCCCAGGTGTTGAAGTACCAGATGTTTTCTGGTGGAACTGGAATGCTGCAGTTCCAATCAAAACTAAAAACTTCCCTCTCCAACTGAGTTCTTAGGAGCACATTGTCCCCAAACAAAGGCCGTCCCTGTCAGGACTTAGAGCAAGTGGCACACCCACTGTATTGATTTAGCCAGGAGATTCCAGCCATGGTAATGCTCCTGCATGGCAGGTTTTGCATCCATGGAATCAGCACCTCTCAACAGAAAACCTCACCTGTGGAAGGTTTCTAGCCATCATTTCTCTGGAAACAGCACTTAGGGCAAATCACACTGCCACATCAACACTGAATCATACCTCAGATGCAGATAGAAGCCTACAGGGTTTCCAGAACAAGCTTTTTTTCACCACACCCTTAATTCAAAAAATCCTTTTTCCACTTCCAGTTCTTCCCAAAGCAATGAGCATTGTTAGAACTTCTTATGTTGCTGCTCTCTGCCAAATTAACATTATCACTCTCACAACCACAGGAGCTTCTAGGTGATGCTAGCTCCTCACAGGCAGCAATTTCAGAAGAACTAAAAGCAAACAGAATATATGACTACATTTAACTATAAATCTGCTTCAACAAACAAGAATCCTAAATTCTAAGCTTTGTGAAAAAGCCAGAATACCAGATGCCTCCAAGTTTCATGAAAGCAACTTGCTTTGAACACATATTTTGTTGCTCTTAGCTCTTTCAGGTATCTTTCCACAGTTACTGTTGTGTCAGAAGGTAGGTAGTGAGAACTGAAAATCATGTAAAATATCAGTCCACATTGTGAACCAGGTTTACACAGGACATTTCACATTCCTTATGCCCACCTTGAACCTCCTGTGGGATTCACTTTCCCCATAATCCTGCTCCCTGTAGGAGTAGAACAGTGTTGTCATAGCTGACTGAAACAGGAGTGATTCCATGGTGTAGAAAACTGAGGACGATTCATCTGAACCTTACCCCCAAGCCTGACCTTTAAGATTGTTTTTCCTCTCCCAGCTGTGTGTGCCAAGTCTCCATATCATCAGTGGGAAATATGTAACCGCACTGGAGGAGGAAAATAACTGGGAGACATGTGAGTAACTGAGAAAATGCAGAACTGCCAGATCTGTGACAGCTGCTGAGGGCAATGCTATGGTCTGACATTATGCACATCCAGGTAAATTATCATTTTGATACATATTTGCCTGTGGGCACAGGAAGTAGCACAAACATACAAGGGATTTTTCATTATTATCACATTGTGAAGGAAGTATTGGAAGCTCCATTTCACCAGTGGCTGTTTTCTGGATGGGAGAGAAGATTGGTGGTGTCCCTCCCAAACACCCTAAAGTGGGTTAAATGAAGGCAGTCCTTCAAAAATGCTGAATCTACAATTTCTTAGCCCACCAGAAGATATTTTAAATTAGCTTTTCCAAACTTTTCCGAAAGCTCTCAACAAAAATAACAGCAGTATAAAGACTGTAAACAAAGTGTCTTTTCCATGCTGAGCAGCTTAATAAAGAAGAAAAGGGAGAAAAAAAGAGACAGAATCAGAAAAGTAGTGGAGTATCAAGGCTGACCCTGTCTCTGTGGGGACAACTCACTCCTGGTCTGAGTGCCTTGTAGCTTTGGCAAAACCTCTGGCTCAAGCCTTGAGTTTTGCAGGTAGGTTCCTGGCAGATCTCAGCCCGTGGCGCTCTGTTAGGTCTCCATCACACTGTAGGAAAAAGCACGTTCCCTGCTTTTTGTGCTGAGTGAGTCCCTGCAGCTCTCTGTAGCCCCAAGCCTCTGGTAAAGTGCACAGTGCTGCCTGAGGCACTGAGCTTCCCCAGGTTTGTGAAAAACAGCCTCTCAACATCCTACAGCCTGCTTGGAAAGCTTTGGCTAAGCCTCATCAGTGAGATAGGATGAAATATACCATCTTGTGGTGGAAATATTAATTAGTTACTGTTTCTGAAGTGTATTAGATGTTATGGTGTTTCTGTTTCTTCTTATCTACAATATGAGCTTTCTGGCCCCTCTCTTTACCCAACCAATATTTTATATAAACCTGGAGTGCAAAGTCTGTGCTGACATTACAGGATGAGCCAAGTGACTATCAGTCAAATATTTATTTCATGAGAAGTAAGAACATTTTGCACTTTTCTCCAGAACTCTTTCAAAATCAGCTCATTTCTTCTGATTGGAAGAGAGCCCATTGTTCATTTGACACTAAAGATAGAGCTTTGCTGTTTTCTTTTAAGTCAGCATTTGGAGGGTGGACAGCAGAGAGAGTGTTAAGCTTTATTATGCTGCCTTGTCAAAAGGATACAACATTATGCAAAAGGAATGAAGTGGAACAAAAAAATTTGCTTTCTTTTCCACATGGTTTGTCTCACTGGCATACAGTTTTCAAATTATATTCCTCCTCGGCTTTGTCCAGTAGATTGGATTTCAGATGACTGTGTCAATTAAATGGCAAGAGCACCTTGCTGCCTCAGGAAGCAGTTTCATCCTGCCCACAAAATTTCTAAATTAATGGGGCAGAAGGGTGGTGCTGTTTGTCTGGTTTTAAATCTCACTTAAATAAGCATTTGAACAACTTGATGCCAGAGCCTGCAGCCCGGTATGAACAATATTCCCCCAGAGCAAAGGCAGGCAGAGTGCCACACCCACAGGAGGGCAGGAGGGGCAGAGGCACGAAGTGATATGCCCGAGGTGACACCGAGTGTAGGAGCAAGCACCAGGGCTCACAGCTTTCCTGGCTTCAGACTGGAGGCAGACAGAGAGGGACTGCGTGGTCTACCAAGAGAAAAGAGGACAGATGGTTGTTTTCCTCTGTGGCTTTGCAGGATAAACCAGGAAACACTGACTGATGCCCCTCCTGATTTGTATTTCTAACAACGTGTCCCTACATCCCAGCTGCTCACAGAATGCTGTGCAGTGAAGTTCTGGAGCACAAATCTCATCAGGAGCAGCTGAGGGAGCTGGGAAAGGGGCTCAGCCTGGAGAAAAGGAGGCTCAGAAGGGACCTTCTGGCTCTGCACAACTCCCTGACAGGAGGGGGCAACCGGGGGGGAGGGGGTTGGGCTCTGCTCCCAGGGAACAGGGACAGGAGAAGAGGGAACATATTCGGGCTGGGCCAGGGGAGGTTTAGTTTGGATATTAGGAAGAATTTCTTCATTGAAAGAGCTATTAAGGATTGGAACAGGTCGTCCAGGGTAGGGAGGGAGTCATTATCTTTGGAGGGATTTAAAGAACATGTAGATGTGGCACCTTAGGACATGGCATGGCAGTGCTGGGTAATTGGTTGAACTTGATGATATTAAAGGCTCTTTTTCAGCCTAAACAGTTATGTGACAGCCAATAAAGTGTTTACTGTGATAGCCTCTGTGTGTCTATCATCCTTGAAAGTGGAATCATGCATAACTGGATGCAGCTTGCATGGTGCACAGTGAGGGACTTCAGGCAGACTCCCAGTGAAATCCAGAGCTGGGTGTGATTAACTTCCTTGCACCTCTGAGGAATAGTGCTAGGAAATTGCTAACATTGTAGATTGTCTCAAACATGCATTTACTGAAGCCCTTAAAGAGCAATTACTATACGTTAACTGAACACCCATCAACTGTAAAAACAGCAGTTATGTGGGTTTAATAAGTATATAAAGGAGAAAATCTCACCACCCTGCAATTAGTTCTAAATCTCATAAAAAGTGTAACTTGTACACTTATTGCTTATTAATACATAAAACAAGTACAGCATGTTAAAACATTTAATTAGCACGTATATAACAGACTAAAAGTTAAGTAACAAATTATCACTAGAATACTGCTGAGCTCCTCATTAGGCATGTGAAACCACCTCTCAGCATGCAGGGCTGTATTGTCCTGGGAATTAAGTAATTTCAGCTACTGTTCAGTGATTTTAGATCGGGGACAATGATACACTGCCCATTTTCCCTGATTCCAGAACCACCTCAGAGCACAGGATATTCCTGAGAGAGCCAGAAGGCAGAGGAGGGGTAGCAGGAAGGCATGCTGCTGAGCAAGGTCTACACCCTCATGTCCATGAGGCTGTGTTTATAAATCTGACCAGAAAATGAGGTGTGAACAGCAATTCACACTGTGCTGACCTCCATCGGGGCTTTCAGCACATCAGGACAGAGAAAAGGGTCCTGAATGATGGAAGAGGAGATCAGTGGTGGGTGACATCAGGAGGGTTTGTGGCAGAGGCCACAAAAGGGGAGCCAAAACTGGAGGACTGGAGGCCCCCACCACTACCAGGAGGGAAGTGAGGGACTGGGTATTACAATAGGACTCTGAAAAAGTAGGAAAAAGGGGTGAGGACTGGCAGAGCAGGGTGTAGGGGTGCAACTTGGACCTGCAGTCAGGATGGATTCTCACTAGGGATCTCAGAGGGAGGAAAATAATATCTGATATGTGCCGCTGGGAACTTCACCCAATCACACAGTCTGTTGACAGAAGGAAACCACAACACAGAATTACCCTTTGTTTAGTCTAAGTCAGCTGCCAGCATGCACACACACCACATGAAAGGCAAAACCTGAACATGTTCCCAGAGCACCTTCTTGAAGAAGCCATCTGCTGCTGCCCAAGCTAATGTTACCATCCTCCCCACCACAACGAGCTTTGGAAGCATAAACTCCATTTTCCAAGCAAGATAACATCCTCACCTCAGCTCCAAGCCTGCCAAGTGCAGTCCAGAGACTTAGAGGGTTTATCTGCTTGCACAGGGAGGTGGTGAGGATGGGATACCCAAACAACCCCCTTATTCCATGGGGTAGGTCGGAAGTGGTTGGTCAAACTGAAAGTCCAACGAGAGAGTGTCCTCTCCTGGCCCCAGACACACGGATGGTTGCTTCTCCCCAGAGTGGGTAGAAAAGCCTCCCTTTCCTCAGAAGTGTTTTTGAACAGGCCCCAAGTAAATTTGTCCCCCTCAGAAAAAGGATATTTATTGTCTCACTAAATTTGCTTCAATTATTTGACAATATTCGATGGCATTTTACTCATTGCTCATCTAGATAGTAAATCCTAAAACATGGTAACTCATCAGATTCAAGGATTAAAAAGGAAAAAAAAATTTTAAAAAAATTTAAAAATTGTGTGCCTTTCATGCAGAAACTTATAACTTGGAAAAAATATTTCACTTAATTCCTTTCCACTTCTGAATGTCTTCAGGCTAAGCCATGGACAAGGACCCAACTCACCAGAATTTTTTTTTGGGTTATGGTAGAATTCCTCAAAACAACATTCCCTCTTATTCTTATACCAGTTCTCCATCTAGCAAAAAGGGATTTTCTGCCTCAACAGCAAGACACAACTTATTTGTGCTTTATATTGTAAGATTTTTGTGAAAGGTCTCTGCTCTCTTCCTACTACAGGAAACACTACAGAAATATTTGTGTAATATGATTTTTTTATGCTACTGTTATGCAAAATAGATTATTGTCTTATTCAATTTTTCCTCTAATTATTCCCTTTGAAAGAGCATTAGTGGCAAAGGATTAAATGCTAACAGACTTTTGTTCAAATTCTATCTACTGTTGGTTAAAAGAAACATTAGATTCAAAATAACTGAAATACTTCATGAACAACAAAAGCCTCTCTAGTGCAATGGATCCTCCATGAAAGTGACTGTGAAATGGTGGTAGGAGATATTTATACAAAGTTTAAGCCCTTGTCTGTCACTGGACTACAAACAGGAATTAAAGTTTAGGGATTTTGAATACAAGTTTATACAACTTTTTCTGCTTTGAGAGACTCAAAGTTAAATATTGTACGTTTAGTGAGTGTTACTCCTGACACAGTAAAGTTAACCAAGAGGGATTATCACTCCCTTTAAAAGAAAAGCCATCCCAGTCTGAAACTGGAGACACCCCAGGCTAACCAAAGATGTGCTGGAAACCTGCTACTGAAGAAGCAAACAAGATTCTCCCCTGCTCAGAGTCAGCTTAAGACAATCTGGAAAACTTGTTGCAGAACAAAGCAGTCCAGCAATGAAACCAGCTGTACAGACAGGTTGTTTAGGAACCATCAATTTAGATTTTCAAATTAGATATGGATTTGAGCCACAAAGTTGATCAAGATTCAGACAGGCTACAGGTGAGTCTTCAGTCTGACCTACCATGGAACTAGGGCAGTATTCACACCCTGATGTCTCCAAAGTTCTTGCTCACTTTAGACCTGAGAGGATTCAACTCACACCCAGCTCAAGCTCCAAAAGCTCAGATGTCTCAGTACCTCATTTCATCCTCTACTTTGAGGTTTGGTTCGAAAAGCACCATGTCAACATGGGCAAGAGCCACAGATAACAACAAAGACAAAAAGAAACTAGGAAGCAAGCTTATATCATCACTCTTTGCTTTTGTTTTCCCTTTTACATCATTAGCTTTCAGATTAGACATCTAAAAAATAAGAAGAAAAAAAGGAAAAAAAGAAGAAGTATAATGGCAAGGTTTGAGATACTTTGGCTTGATAAAAAGGCAAACCACCTTTGTGTGCATAAGAACCAGCCAAAGAATGGAGTTCCTGATAGCTGCAGAAAATATGACTCAACAGAGAATTAGTAAATTGTCACAAAGCAGAAACTCTCCTGAGTACTAGAGAACGGCCCAGTTGTATTACACCCTTGATATTTCATTTACAGCATTTGCTGGTGTTTGTTTCAGGATGAGGGCTCTCTGAAATTTTATCTGGACAACTGAGAAATCTTGGAAACTTGTCTTGTTCAAAGTTCCAATTTTGTATGAAAAATGAAGTGTTCCCCTCCTCCCTAAGCAGTTTAACCACCGGTTAGTACAGCACTTTTCCACTGCTGGCCAGTGAAGAAGGTACATGATCATGCTTCTCTTTGAATTCACAGTGTATGATCACAAATTTTGTTCTCAGGGCACTGAGGAGGTCTACCTTTTTTTATTTTTTCCACAGGCAAAACCCAGATGAATTCTTTCCACCTAAGGCTTTTCCAGAAAGCAGATTGTCCCCAGGAACAGTTCACTGTCTCAGATACAGCANCCAATTAAATTACATGGAAAGAAATCTAGATTGCAGCATGAAGCCCTGCAGAATGAGGTCCTAATTGCTAAACATGAACTTTCAAATGGATTAAATCACAATATACATTTAATCTGATGGTAAGAATTATACTCTTGTTGCTGCTGTTCATGAGTCATTTACATGGGATATGATATCAACCTCTGATCACCTGTCCTTCCTGCTTTTGGTTAACAGCACAGAAGCACAACCAGTTCCTCAGGGAGGGATCAGTCATATTTAAAGCTGTTGTTCCTCAAAAATCTTTTTTCTGCCTCTGAGCTGAAGTGGTAGAAAGTGCTGTTTGCACTCAACCAACAACCATGACAACATCTCCATAAACAGCCTAACTCTACCAGCCATATCCTGGCCAGCATTTGCCACCTGGCTTCCAGAGCAATCCCATGAGGAAAGGTGGAAGAAGAGCTTACAGGAGAAGCTGAGGAACAGAGGGAGAAAACATAATTTTCTAACCTGTTTTCCAGGAGGATATTTCTGTATTATTAACAAGAAATACTCTGCAGCTGCAGCAAAACATCTCAAAGGCCTTTCTGCAGACAGCATGTTTTGAGTGCTGGGTATTTATTTGCCTATGAGAAACCAAACCATTTTCAAGTCTGAATGACTATTTTTACTCAGATCACGTGGTTTCAACAGTCACGTGCCTGAAGTCCTAAAGAGTCTAAGCAGAGGAAAGCATGGTTTTTTTCTGGAAAGAACACATCAAAGACCTTGTGCTTTATAGACCTTGCCTGCTAATAAGACCAAAACTACCTGCAATAGTTTAAAATTCAGTCTAAATGATTCCGCAAAGACTTGAAGCAATATTTGGCACAGTAGCTAAATATGGTTTTCTTCAGTTGCAGAGAAAACTTTGAACTTCAGTCCAACATTTTCAGCACGAGCTAAATTAATTTGAGGCATCACTAGTGAATACCCATCTCTCTTTAAATGCTGACCACAACAGAACAGCTGCAGGGAGACACATTTCACATAGATTTGGAAATCATGCATATACAGTTGCCTAGACTGAGCTAAGCTCTTCATTAATAGAAGTGTAAACTCTATAGAGAATTCAAGAATCAAGCTGAGGCATATTTGCTGTTACACCAAATATTCAAAGAGAGAAATTGTTTGAGAAGGAAAGTGTGTCTCTTCTCATTCCAGCACCTGACTTAATTTTTTCCCTACACATCCTAGCTGAAATTAATCAATTGCAATTCTTGAGTTAGTATTTAATGAAAAATTCATGTTATGAACAATGTCAGAATAACAGAGCTTGTACAAANGTTCTCATCAGAAAGAACAAGTGTTCAGTCAAATCTAAAACTGAATTAGTAGCAAAAGTATTGTAACTTACCAGAACACAAAATGAATGTGAAAGAGGTAGGACTTCTACTTCTGTGGATAAAGCTTTTGTCAGAATGGATTAAAGTGAGAGTTTCACTAGGGACAGAATATTCCCTTCCTGCTCACCATGGGATTTTCTTTTTTCTCCTTCAGGAGTCAAGACATTGAACAAGAGAGGGAACACACCTGACTTGATCAATTTCCACATTCTGCTGGAACAAAACAGATCTCAAATGCAGCAAAAGTAAAGTCAATAGTGCTACCTGACTCTTAGATGCACACTCTGTCTGTTGCTACACAGTACAGTGCATTGCATGAGAATTTATTTTATTTTGCTCATTTTTTGAGCCTTTTTTCTCACTTCTTTGCAAGCTGAAAGAACTTTGCTTTGGATTTCTCCAGCTGTAAAAAGTGAGGACATAGGCTCCACCACAAGACCAAAGCAAACCCAAAATCTCTCCACACTGACACCATTTTGGAAGTTTCACTTGATTTGCTGGAGAGAAGGTATTGTAGGATCCAAGCTGGAATTAATTAAATCTGAAATAGAGATTGATATTTTCTCCTCTGTAATGGTAATTTTCTACATGTTAAGGCTCTTGTGTGCTGTCCCTTGGCAGTGATGCCTATAAATGTAAAGAGAAAATAATAAAATCCACTTAGATTCTGCTAAGAAATTATTGTCTTAGTTACATGATATGCCACTGAGCATACATTTATATGCCCATTTATTTGCTCATGCCTTTAGATTTGCCTTTTAGTCAGAAATTATTAGACACAGGACAGGCAGAAATGCTGTTCAGAGAAGGGCTGTGAGTCAGTGAGCACACCCTCAAAGTTGTTCACACTTCACCAAAAACNNNCTTCACCAAAAACATGGGCTTGCAAAAAGAGACAAACTGGAGAAGTCAAGGGTTTAGAGAACACCAAAGAAACAGGAATTGGGAAACAGGCTCATGAGGGAGATCTGGAGATCAAGAGCCAAAAGAAGAATAATTGCTGATACTAGATCAGGCCAGTGACGTTTGTGATCTTTTTGCTTTGGATCCAGGCAGCTGGCTCTCATGGTGGAAAAGTCCTGTGTTCTCAGAAAAAAAACTGAAGGAAGATTTCAGGTTGAGGAAGAGAGCAGAAACTTGGGTCAGCTTCCATTGAACTGAACACCAGCAGTTGTATTGAGGTATTTCCTT
>VZUA01050096.1:8962-21415 GCA_013401035.1 Horornis vulcanius
TTTTTTTTTTTTTTTTTTTTTTTTTTTTTTTTTTTTTTTTTTTTTTTTTTTTTTTTTTTTTTTTTTTTTTTTTTTTTTTTTTTTTTTTTTTTTTTTGAACCTGGCAGCCTTAGTCAATAAGCCATAAGCACCGAGCTAAGAAGAACTGCTGTCATCAGACAAAAAGGCCTCCAAGTCCACATCCCTAACAACCTATTTTAATAACAAGAGCAATAACGGGATTTATTATGCATGCGGCTTTCTGCAATCATTTCTGAAGAGAAAATTAGTTTGAAGCCTCGGGCGACAGTTGAACTCTCAGAGGCGCCTAAAATAAAATAAGGAGGGGGGGGGAGGGGTTGGGAGGGGGCTGAAAAAATAATAACTGGGGGAAAAAAAAGTGTGATGGGAAAAGTTATTGGAGCAAGAATGCTGGCAAACTTTATCTGTGATCTGGTTGTGTCCTCCAGAGGGAGGATGTGGTGGCTGGGAGTTGTGCAGGTTTGCTGGGCAGGGCTGGTGGGGACACAGGTGACATGAGAGCTGGCAGAGCATGGTCCAGCATGGATCACCAGTGGTATAGCCCCAGAGCCCTGGTGTGCAGTGAAGTGGTGATAAATTCTAGAGGGGCTCTGTGCCAAGGAGTTAAACTCAGCACAGGCAGGGGCTTAAAAGGAAAAAAAAACCCAAAAAATCCAAGCCCAAACCCAAACAAAACCAAACTAAACAAGAAAGGAATGAAGAGGAGGGCAAGGGCCAGGTGAGCTGCTGGAGGCAGGAGGTGTGAGGGGTTGGCTGCAGGTTAGGGGCAGGGATGCAGGAACACTCTCAGGATGGCCTGTCCTGCATGGATGTCTGCTCCCAGGACCCACAGGCACCACACCCACACCTACCCCTTCACAGTCACCAGAAAGTGCCTGTCTTCCCAATCAGCTTCAGGTCCAGCTTGAAATAAAGGTTTTTAGGAGCTGGCATCAGCCTGCCCTGAAAGACCTGCACCATCTTCTGCTGAATGTAGGGAGAGGGAATCAAGTTTGGGAATGGGAGCAGGGAACTGTCCCAATTCCCAACACTGACTCTGTGTTTTTCTCTAACCAAGAAGAGGTCACACTACAAACTGCTTCCTCTCAGACATGCTGGAATTTCCCCTCAACTTCAGAGCCTGGAGAGCCCACGCCCAGACCCCCCCTCAGCCTGTTCCTGTGGCACATGAAGGGATGTGAGGGGCTGGAGGCAGATGATGTTTGGGAGTTGGGGTGGCTGAGACAACCTGAAACACAGAATGTACTTCACTAGCATGATGCTGGCAGCTGCTTCCCAAGGGTTTTCCTGTGGAGCCCACCACTGTGGACCCTGCAGGATGGTGTCTGTCTCCAGCAGGGATCCAGGGGTATCTCAGGGATAAAGCCCTGTGGGTGTTTTCCCTTCATCAGAGAGAGAAAGCCAGCACTGATGGAGCCAAGTGCTGCAGCTGACCCAGGGCCAGGTGCCCCCATGCCAAACCATCCTCACACAGCCAGGGCAGGTTTGCTTTGCCCTGCCCCTGAAATCCCCACTTCAGAGCAATCCTTGACAGAGCAGCAGGACTGGACACAGATCAGCTCACAATTGTTCCTCCTAAAATCTAAAATAAAAGCAGCATCAAGGCAAAAGAGTATGTTTGTATTTATGTGTGTCCTCTTCAAAAAAAGACAGAGCCAGTCACTTTTGTGTATGTAGGACTTCTTTTAATTAATATAAATTTCTTCCCCTTTCTTGAGGCAATGCCTGAGCTTCACTGCTGGAAATGCTGCAGACCCAGCTGAGACCAAGCATCTCAAATCTGTTATTATATGCTCCTTGCTTTTGGGGCTCTGGTTTGAGGACACAAAACTTTACCTCAGCTCTGGAGTCCGAGGCCGCCCCTTTTGGACTATAAGAGGGGGCCAAAGAAAATAACATGTGGTAATTGTTTAAAAAGTCATCATACCAGGAAAGTATATGATCACTTAAAGGCAACATCAGAGAGTGGGGTCTTTTGCTGGCTTCATCCAGGGCCTTGGCTAACCAGCTAATTCCATAGTGATATTTATGGCTTGTATATAAAAAAGCAAATGGTCTGAAATCCTGTGGCTGTTTGGTACCCATGTCTTTAATGTCTAACTGCTTATTCATTCTAAAAAGTGGGATTTAATAACACAGTTATTGTATGTTATTTAAATACCAATTGATTATTAAAAACATCTTTATTTATAACTGCAAATTACAAAGTACTTGAGGAAGTGCAGCCAATCAAATCAGTGGACTGCCTGATGGATATCCTTTTCTAACCCCATCATTTTATATATAGAAAAGAGGTTGACTTATGCAGCAGGAATAAAACTAACTTAACTGCCTTTATGGGTCATTTCTTTCTTTGATGAATACTTGTAACTCCCTGTAACTGTAATAGGACCTTTGCTTTCCAACCGAGCAGAAAATAAACAGTCCTCACTGTAGGGGCTCTACTGCCTTTTGGGGGGCTCTGAGCAGGGGTGAGGAGAGGTGGATGAAATGTTCTCTGCTTTAATACTACGTGCCAAAAATACTCCTGAATAAGATCCCCTTTCCCTATTTCCTGCAAATGCTGCCCAGAGGGTCCTGACAGTGCCTGAAAAGGAAGAAAAAAACCACCTGTACTCCACTCCTTGGTAGTCCCAGCAGAAAACTGGGCTGATTATGGATAGATCTCAAGACTTTTTTCACAGCTGTCTTAAGATTTTTTGCTCTGACATATGTTCTCGTCGTTGGTGGCTTTTTCACCTGAGACAATAAAGACACATTGCAAGCTAGAAGAAAGGAGAAGTGCTCATCCCATCCCTCCCCTCCCTTCCCTTTGGTTTCCTGATTTTTTTTTTTTTAATTTTTTTTTATTTATTCTCCTGCTTAAGCTATGAGATTACTGAAGGATTGGCGGGAGTAAAAAAAATAAATTAATTAAAAGGTAGGTCTTTCCTGCCTCCTTTTCTAAATGTAAAGTGCAGCTGCTGTTGCAGAGACAGGTTCTGCAACTCCAGCAAGCACTCACAGCACAGCAGGCCTGACTCGCAGCCAAGAAAGAGAAAATCTGATACAGTATTTATGTCTCTGTTTAGGGAAATTAACCCAAAACAAGGTGGTAGCTGACAAAGGAGACGATGAAACAGGAGAGATGAAACTTGTTCCTTAAGAAAATAAAATAATAGAGAAATGAAAAAGGAAGCCAGTTTAAGTGGGCTCCGAAATAAATACCAATCCCTTTGAAATCCCGTATCCTGGTGGCTTTACAAATTAACTTTGCAAGGAAAATGGCTTTGTTTTCCCTTTGTGAGCCTCGTTAACATCTGAGGGTTACTCATTGAGGTGTTGTACCACCAGCAGGTATCAATCAGCACAACTCCCCTAAAATCAGTGTAACTACACCCACTTACACAGGGTTCAGGCTGCCCAGGAGCAGCAGACACATCCCTGGCAGGAGTTAAAGCCAGGGCAAGCACCAGAGCCGACTGCATCAAGGTGTTTTTCCTCCCACAGGTCTCACTTTTTACCTTATTCATTCTTTTAACTTACTGATGTAATTTTCCAAAATGTGTTTTGATTCGCCATTACAAATTATTTACAATTAACAGATCTATTGGCTCCACATTTGTTCCATTGTATCTTTTTCCCTTTTAGTGTAGTGGAAAAAAAAAAAAATCCATTCCTAAACATGACAAGATCTTTTAAAAGATCTTCATTATATTTCAATAGCAATCTTGCTTTTGTTGAAAGAAAATACAGCTGGTTATTAATTAAGAGGAATTTGCTAAAGTTAGTTCCACTGAACAAACACTTTGTTTTGCCACATGAGGCCAAATACTTTGAATTTTCCTGTGCTGTGGAGTGAAGCTCTGAACTGAATGCTCTGTAACTTGCAGTAAAAGTAAGAGTGGGCCAAGTCTTGCAGATTTTATGGACATCTCTGTAACCCTCCAAGTATTTCTAAGATACCCATTCACACCAGCAACTGAGCTCCAGATGAATCAGTTATTATGAACACTTGGCCTGTTAAACCTCCTTTTCTCTGCCCACAGTCGGTGAAAAAAATCTGTTATCGTCTTGCACTTTGCTCAAAATTTCATGCTAACAAATTTCAGTCTGGCCAAACCCCCATTTTTTTCCAAGTTGTTGGCATTTATATAGCATAATGGGAAATTGGTAGTATAGATCATTAATGTCATTTCCCATCTGTGCCACAGCACAAGGAAAAGGCTGGGATGAGCCCTCTGCAGAGGTCTCACTGCACATCTAACTTTTTGGAGTGGGATGAGTGAGAGAATATCACCCAAAAACCAATCCAAGCAACATCTCAGGATTTTCCCCTGCAACAGAGAGAAAGAGTTTCTGCCCAAATCCACCATGATTTGATTGGTTTTGTCCTCATTTTGCTGAGAGAGGTTGGTGTCAGAATGAGCTGGAGGAGAGGCTGCTCATCCTGCCAGTAATGTGGTTGTTTTAACAGGTCCCCAGAAAAAAAAACATAAAAAATAGTGCACATTGTGCCTGGAGGCAGAGCTCTCATTCCAGCAGGGTTGTTGCTCTTGAAAGTCAAGGTCCCAGCTAGAACAGGATTTGGACCTTGACCCAATCCATCCAGCCAGGCTGGCCTTCAGCAGTGCTGGAGGAGGGCAGGATTTAGAGCTGGGGCTGGATTTTACAGCTCTGCTTTGACTGCAGGCTCTGGATGGATTTATATTGCCCCTCTGTGAGTCTCAGCATCGCGTGTGGGGGGCTCTGCACAGGCAGGCTGTGCTCAGCCAGCTGATGCTCTGGCTGCTTTATGGGCCAGGCAAAGCCACCTGGGTGCTGGGGAAGGCCTTCAGATGTGAATTTTTGGACAGCTAACCCACACTTAAATGCCATTTACACTTATTAACAGCAGCACGGTGACATCTGGTACGGTAACTCTGGAGGATTTTGTGAGGCAAAGAGTGAAATAACTTCACCAAAAGGCAAATGCTGGAGTGTTCCCTTTTGTGTATTGAACATTCCTGTAGGCTCTCTACTTGCTCTTTTCAGACAATGCTTTCTTGGCTGGCTGGATTATTGTATATCACCTCTCTAACCTGCTGTATTAATTTCCATTGACTGTGAAAAGAACTTGTCAAATAAAGAGGAAAAAGGAGGGGGGAGTCTTTTAATCCATAAGGCACAGTTCTTAAAAGCACCTTGTTGTGTAGTAGCTGCGCACAAGTGAAGAATTTGTCAAGAATACAGGGCTGCTGCTAATTGTCTGAATAAATTACAGCTTTGGAGCCTGGAAGCCACAAATCATGTCATTGTAGCACTAAGCCATTCCTTTATGGAATTGGTCTTTTACAACCTGGAAAAAAAAAACTTTTAAGAAAACTGCCCTGCAGTAAAAAATTAGAGAGAGAGAGAAACTGTGTGTGTGTGTGTGTGTGTGTGTGTGTGCCCATGGGGGTGTGAGCAGGGCAGCTCTGCAGTTCCCAGCAGCCTGCTCTGACAGCAGGGCTCCCAACCTGCTCACCTTTACACCAAGCCATCTGAAGCTGCCAGACCACAAGTGAAGCCCTTTGGGGTGCTGGAGAAATAAGCAGGACTAAGAGAATTTTTACTGTCCATGGAAGGGTGGCTGGTGGTCACTTCTGCAGGATGGATGTCAGCTCATTCCTCCTTGGATCATTAGGACAATCCAGCCTCAAAAGAAAATATTAAAATATGTATAGCAAAGCACATGCTACAGATTCATATGACATTCACTTTGTTGCAGAGGACTTGCAAAAAGCACTATTGATTATTTTACCCATTAAGATTTAATTTTGTTTTCACAAGTGTGGAGCAACAGGTTCATGTTGCCCTGGTAGTGCAGACACTTGGCCATTCTGATATTTCCTTCCAGCTTTAGCTACAGTATCATAAAAAGGAATAAAGGATTTTATTTTTAGGTTTGTTTTTTTTTTTTTTTCATTTTCTTCTGAAGTATCTGGTTTCAGACTGTGGGCTGAGCTGTGCTTTCAATGTTGTCATCTGAAAGGCTCCTACTGTGTTCAGCAGACTTTGGATGCAGGCAAGCCCATGTGCAGTAATCCAGTGTGGCACGATCTTTAAAGGGGAGTTTAGTTCTGTGTAAAGAATGACTCCTCAAGATAATTCCCAGTTCATACTGTGAACTAGACAATAAAGTGGAAAGTGCTCCCTGGAATTTCCTTAAGGCAACCTGAAGCTGCTCAGGCTCTTTCCCAGTTTATTAGCAGTGTTTGGCAAAGTACCTCAGGCTTCTTTGCAGACCACAGTAATTGGTTACCAGACACTGGAGGACAAGCTGCCTGATAAAATTCAAAGTCTGTAACGAGGCAGACAGGCATGATAACACAGCAATAAATCACAGCTGTTGGGGCATATTCCCAGGATGGCAGGCACAGGGGTTTCCATCAGAAGTCAAGAAGGATCCATGTCATACTCCCCTTTGTGGTCAACTCTCCCCCTGGATCCTCTCCAGGTGCCAGGTCAGAGGCAGCACTGAGGAACTAACTGCAGCTGAAATGCCAGACAGGAGGTGTGCTCAGACTTGTTCTATAGAGGATGCACTAAAAAAAAAATAGTTATTATTACATACTTCAGGAAGTTTAGTTCCTAGACCAACTATTCATTAGTGCACCACATGAATAATTAATTGCAATCCTGGTACATGCCTGGGATCATTCTCTGCACAACCCAAAAGTGACATGGGATAAACACACAGTGCTGATTCAGTAAGCTGAGGAAATGCTCAGCAAAGCTGATGAAAAAGTCTCAAAGACATCAGTGGTCCCCAGTCCTCAATATCTGCTTGGGACAAGCAGCTTGGGGACAGGGGGTTGTGCCCCAAGAGCTGCTCTTCCCACACATATCCCCACCCTTCCCTGTTTCTGTAACCTCCATGGGGAGGCTAATCCATGTGCCAAAGGTAATTAATGGGAAGAAAGCCTTTCTTCTTCCAAACCCACAGCAAACCATTAGCTTTAATGCAGAACTACTTGTTTAGAAGTCCTGTTCATCAGGACTTGCCTTTCCATGCCAAAACTCCTAAAACAGTAATCCTGTCCCCAAATCTGGCAAATCATGGAAGAGTTCTCCATCACTGCCTGTTTATAGAGTTTCTTCCACTTACCTTAGAAAAACTGGGTAGGCAAAATGCTGACAGAACAGAGCTGGAATGAAGAGCCAATGTGACAGTTCAGAAAGAGGCAGATGGCTGCATCCAAATGGACCAGCCTCCTAGGCAGAGGTCACAAATTCAACTCCCATTCTAGGGTTCTGTAATTTGACTTTCAGAGCATGGAAAATTCTCTGTTTGAGAACAATCTTCAGGCACTTACAGTCAGTTCTGGATGTGCAGTGCAGAGCAGTCCCCGGAGAAGCCAGGAGCCAATAGGCTCATTCACTTTTATTGCTGAAATTACAGGACGAGTTGAGCCCAGCCTCTGATGATGCCAATATTGTTTAATGTTCTGTATTATGGATTTACCTGAAGATGAGTGATAGCCTGCTCAATTTCTTGTGTGTTTTCTTTGATGTTCAATGTTTCCTTGATGTTAATAATCACAGGCCTTACACAAGGTATGGCTTTACAAGAAAGGAGAGATATTTGCACCAAGGATTTGCACCCTCCTGTGACGCAGGCAGCAGAGTTTCAGGCTGTCTGGAGCCCTGGATGTAAGCAGGGAGTTGAAGCAAGACCAGTGGAAGCCATGAAGGTGGTCCATGGGCTGGAGCACCTCTGTGATAAGGAAAGGCTGAGAGAGTTGGGGAGATTCAGCCTGGAGAAGAGAAGGCTCTGGGGAGAGTCTATAGCACCTTCCAGTACCTAAAGGTGCTTCAAGAGAAGGGGGGAAGAATTTTGGATAAGGGCATGTAGAGATAGAACAAGCTTTCAAATGGAAGTGAGTATGGTTAGATCAGATATTAGGAAAAAAATTTTCCCTGTGAGGGTGGGCAGGCCCTGGCAGAGGGTGCCCAGAGGAGCTGTGGCTGCCCCTGGACCCCTGGCAGTGCCCAAGGCCAGGTTGGACATTGGGGCTTGGAGCCACCTGGTCTATGGAAAGTGTCCCTGCCCATGGAAAGCAGTTGCCAAGAGATGATCTTTAAGGTCCCTCCAACCCAAACCCTGTTGTGTTTCTATGATTCCATAAGCTTCCTATAGAGCCCTAAATGAATTCAGGTCTCTCCATACTCTTGTGCACCAGGGTGAGCTGCTCTGACATCATGCCCTGAACCCACACAACCCTCCTGCACCTTTGGGCATCTTTATCCCAGTTCTGGAATTTTTACTGTGGGATGTAATGGTATCTTTATCTCTGGTCTCAGTTTGGTGCAGTGCAAACTAATTCATTTGGCAGTTTTTTCCACTGTCAGTGGGGGTTTGTATGGTACATTATCAATGCTCCTTGCCCTGATGATGCATAGCACTAATCCATCATTAGAGCAAGAGTGTGCTCTGATGATGGATTAAAATAATTTATCATAAGAACAAGGGGCTATAATGTAACACCGTCAAAAGATGGCACCATGCAGAGACAAACAGATCGACGGGGAAATTCAGTAATGCTCATCCAATCAAGTGGATCTGCTGCCAAGAGACTCTTCTACAGCAAAAGTTTGGCAACCTGCAAAAAATACCATTATTTTCCTTGCTGAAACAACTTCTTGCAGTAATGGCAGTGATTTAAGGATTTTCCTTTTTGAGCAACGAAGGCAGCCCTCCCATTGCTAGCCACGCTTTTTTGGGACTGAATATTCCAGGTAAAATTACAGATCCTTTTTGCCCTCTGCAAGTCCTAATTTTTCACCTAATGAAATGCAAATATAACAGCTATTTAAGCCATCAGTCCAAAGTAGGTTTGCTGCAGCGTGGTTAAGTGACTGAGAGAGGATTTAAAACTCAAGAGACATGGTTATAGTCTTAGCTTTCTCTTGGAAGCACTACATCTGTAATTCAGCACTTCATTCCTGTCTAGTGCACATATGCTTAACTGTAGCCATATGTTTACGTGGATTCTTCAGAACTCTGTTAAATTAAGGATTAACTGAAACACCTATTTAAATGCCTTCCTGGACATAAGTTTATAGAATCTGGACTAAAAGCAAACATTGTACTAAAGGTTTATGAAAAACTCCAAAGAATCTATTTCACTGCCCATGGACAACCATATTTTGAGCCGCTGTTAAGAAATGGGTTGTCAAAGGTCCTCTGTCAGGTGAAATGCAATAGAAAATGGATCTGCTGAAAGAACAGAACCAATAATTCACAGAATCATAGAATAAATCAGGTTGTAGAGGGCCTCCGGATGTCATTCACTATATTTCTCTCTGGAAACCCGACAGTGTATGGATAAATTAAAAAAAAATAAAATAAAAACCAGAGTGATCTGAAACTTTCCTTGTGATTCCAGAGTGTGTGCATCTAATGAAGGAGGCACTCCATAGAATGAATAAAAGTACCTCTGCGCAACATTGATTTTCCAGGCTGAATGACAGTGGTTGCCAGTCTTCCTATTACTGTAATTGCTGGCTAAATGAACTATAATTGTATTAAGTGGTAAGTCTGAAATATGTATGTACTGTAAAAAGGAGCTCAAGCATTGCAGGCATAAAAATTTGATTTGCAGTATTTGGAATAAGTTCTGGGGAGAGGTTGGTTTTACTGGTGCAAGAAAGTGACTTAGAGGGGTCTGGGTTTGTGCAGGGGATATGGAGAAGGATGTCAACAGGCACCATTTCACTCACCAAAAATTGTAATTACTGACATAATATTGAGCAAAATCGTGGTGGATTACACGGTGCTTAAGATTTTTGATGCCCTTTTCTGCTTTTTTTCCCTGTTGCCACTCTTTCTCATAATGAAAGAATTACAGTAGTTTCAATATGACTTTTCATCTTGATATGAGAACTAATGATAGTAATACTTTTAAAAGTCAAACTGAACTGTTTTCACTTATCCAAACCAATTCCAGTTTGCAGCAGTTGGGTTTGCTAAAATTTGACATTTCAGAATCATTTGTTTTTCTAATTTCAGATAGAAAAATTGTTTCCTTCCTGGGCAATTTAAGATATATTTGGGAATATTTGTGGATGCTGTGCTTTGGAATGTGACTGAAAAGAATATTAGTGAGGCTGAAAACACAACAGAAAGTGATCAAAATGCTGCCCATGAAAATTC
Organism: Horornis vulcanius; assembly: GCA_013401035.1. Classification (NCBI taxonomy): domain Eukaryota; kingdom Metazoa; phylum Chordata; class Aves; order Passeriformes; family Scotocercidae; genus Horornis; species Horornis vulcanius. Next base: position 19,140 of record VZUA01050096.1, read on the forward strand.
TGTTGAGAAATCCCATAAAATGGTAATAATAGTCTCATGAAAAGTTTTCTGAGTAAAACCCCATAAAATGTCATCTCTCCTCCTGTTAGCCTCACGCAATAGTGGGTAACCACATTCCTTGCCCAGGAGGTTTTGCTGCCAGTTTTTTCCAACAACAGAGCAACAATACACATTATTTCCAGAATGGAAAGAAAAATGGACCTTTGTGGAGAAATGCAGCAGAATTCCAGCAGCCATGAAGGGAAGGGCAGCCTGGCCATTGTTCTCAGGGATCTTGGCTCAGTCCCTGACACAGTTGCTGAAAATCTTACAGTAACATTATTGTAAGCAGCAGGGAAAAATAATCTACCCTCAAAATCTTGCTCACAGTTCTTATTTCACCAGCAGCAAATTGATTGCTTGGCAGGAGAAATATCCCCCTCTTTCACTGTCTGGGGGCACTGGGAGGAGCTCCCTGCTCTGCTCAGGGCATGAGGGGCTCCCAGTCTGAGCCACCCGCACAGGAGCACCCAGGGCAGGGTTGGACCCAAATCTGAGGCTGTGCAGCCAAAGCATTCTTAAGGCAGGGTAGTTCTGTGCCTGGGAAACAGCCCATCAGGGCCACTGGAGCAGAGATGCCAATTAAAGCAGTCCTCAGGGTGACCTCAACCTCCCAGGAAAATGCCAGCCCAGCACCAGGAATGCCAGGCTAAGGGAGAGAAAAATGGAGCAGCCAACTCCAGGGTGAATTGCACTTGGGCAGCTGAGGGATCTGCAGGAGCTGAAACTATCCCCAGAGACTGCTGCAATAAAGACATTTTCACACTGTCTTAAAAACTCTGTTTTACCTGAATGTGGTGGAAAAAATATTTCACCATGTTCTGGGATGCTTTGGAATGTTAAAATGGCTTTTTCAATCCACCATAAGGATTTTTCAGGATCCAATCCTAATCCCTCAGCAGTAAAGAGGTTGGACATGCTTTACTATTTGTACATTAATATTGAGCCTGTTTATTCAAACTTCCTGTCCAGGCAATGCCTGGGCAACCTGCAGGGATGGAAGGATGGAGGGATGGAGGGATGGAAGGATGATGGATGGATGGATGGATGGATGGATGGATGGATGGATGGATGGATGGATGAATATTCAAGAGGAACAAAATTCTCCAATAAGCAAAGATTTTAAGCGATGTCCTTCCCTCCCTCCCTTCCCCCTACCTCTTCTTAGTGTTTAATTGAGTCATCTGTAAGCATTTTGGTAGGTCAGGAATGCAATTAAATAGCCTGTCTATCGTAAAATATTTGAGCAGTAATACCTGATAAAATCATCATTATCTTGGAGTAATTGACCACATCAGATAATTAAGGTTCCTGAGGCAAAGCTTCACCTCCAAAGGAAGTTCAGTGATATTAGAGCAGAGTCAAGACTGTGTTAGTGTTTCCATTATAAGCCTTATATTTTAGAGCTGTGTAATTCTATCAGGAAAACGGTTGTAGTCTGAGTGTGCAGTCATGATTTGATCTTTTTTTTTTTTCAATAACATAGTAAGAAGAATGCAAAATATGTTGATCTAAGAGACTGAAAAATTCCTGCAGAAAAATGAAGTTTGAATAAGACTTCAATTAAAAATACAACACTCCACCCCATTCCCCACCCATCCCCTGAAAATGGCAAAATTACATCCTAGCCTGGTGAGTATTCAGCCTAAGATGGGTGAAATAATTAGCCCAGCAGCTCTCCAGTGCTGTGAGTGCCTTCATAGTTTGAGAGAAAGGTAATTTTGACCTTGATGGCTTCATAGTTCTAAGTATTTTTTCCCAAGCACAATCAGAAGAAATTGTAAGAAATAAAACAAAACACAACAGAAGCCTCTGGTCTCAGCTGTAAAAGTAGGACAAGTATTTCCCTCTCTTCAGACATGATGTAAGCAATTGCTTTGTCACAGAATTAGTCACAAATGAGACATATCTTAAACTTCATTCCCCTGTGTGGAATGATAACTTTTCATTATCTAGTAATTAACCATTTAGGGATTTCTTCAGCTGTACAACACCTTTGGATGAGAAGGGTTCCTGTAAAAAAACATCACTCGTGTCTCAGACTCTGCTTTCAAGTTCAAAAAGATGGAAAACTCCAAGTGCTGGAATTTGAAGACTGTTACATCCTGCATCTGTACTGCTAAGTAAAAACACCAAGGCATGAGCACAAAGCCTGGATTCTCATGGTCTAGGATGATCCTGCTTGAGCAAGGATTTTGGACCACATGACCCACTGTGCTCCCTTCCAGCCTTACCCA
>VZUA01050131.1:4145-17855 GCA_013401035.1 Horornis vulcanius
TTTTTTTTTGACATGGAAGGACATCGCACGCACTCAAGTGTGGGCAGTTTTTTGAATTTTTATGTACCAATTAAACTTCTCAAATGCAGAAACCTCTTTAGTTGATAAAATGTGCGTTGCAGAAGTTCAGTTTCACTTTTACTATCAAGGCTAGCATATTCTGATATAATGGAAGCAGAACAGCCGCGTTTCTGTCAGAGACATGTAAATATTTTAATTTAATTTCCTGATCATATTGGCTTTTTTTTGACGATGTGCTTTGATTTTTCATTTATACACATAATTATATAACCAAGTTTGGAATAAAATTTAATTGCATACCAATCTTTTCTGCTGCCAATAACTTTGTAAAATTATTGACAAAACTAAGATGCTTTATGACTTTCTGACAAACTGAGACCATGGGCTATGCACACAATGCAGCACAGAAGCATGGCAGAGATTCCTGAGCAGGCCTTTATGTCTACACACAAAAGGCAACATTGTACCTTAGCATGGTTTTGTTATTTTCTAATGGTGTCCTTCTGCAGTGTGTATAGAAAGCTCAGACAACTGTCCAAATGCTAGAAAAGGTACTCAATGTGTTTCCGATTCCCTTTCATGCACAGGAAAACACTACAAGCCTAATATGGATGTTAGTAAAGCATGAAGATATCACACCAAAACCCACTGCCAACACACAGTAGCTGTCCCATGGGGAAATTCTTTCCCCAGACTTAGGATACACCTGCTGCCCTGCCAGCTGAGAGCATCTGCCCCAGCTCTGAGGCCAGGCTGCCCCAGAGATGCTGTGAGCCCAGGCTGCCCCAGAGACGCTGTGAGCCCAGGCTGCCCCAGCAGAGATGCTGTGAGTGCAGGCTGCCCCAGCAGAGATGCTGTGAGCCCAGGCTGCCCCAGAGAGGCTGTGAGCCCAGGCTGCCCCAGCAGAGATGCTGTGAGTGCAGGCTGCCCCAGCAGAGATGCTGTGAGCCCAGGCTGCCCCAGAGAGGCTGTGAGCCCAGGCTGCCCCAGCAGAGATGCTGTGAGTGCAGGCTGCCCCAGCAGAGATGCTGTGAGCCCAGGCTGCCCCAGAGAGGCTGTGAGCCCAGGCTGCCCCAGCAGAGATGCTGTGAGTGCAGGCTGCCCCAGCAGAGATGCTGTGAGCCCAGGCTGCCCCAGAGAGGCTGTGAGCCCAGGCTGCCCCAGCAGAGATGCTGTGAGTGCAGGCTGCCCCAGCAGAGATGCTGTGAGCCCAGGCTGCCCCAGAGAGGCTGTGAGCCCAGGCTGCCCCAGCAGAGATGCTGTGAGTGCAGGCTGCCCCAGCAGAGATGCTGTGAGCCCAGGCTGCCCCAGAGAGGCTGTGAGCCCAGGCTGCCCCAGCAGAGATGCTGTGAGCCCAGGCTGCCCCAGAGATGCTGTGAGCCCAGGCTGCCCCAGCAGAGATGCTGTGAGCCCAGGCTGCCCCAGAGATGCTGTGAGCCCAGGCTGCCCCAGCAGAGATGCTGTGAGCCCAGGCTGCCCCAGAGATGCTGTGAGCCCAGGCTGCCCCAGCAGAGATGCTGTGAGCCCAGGCTGCCCCAGAGATGCTGTGAGTCCAGGCTGCCCCAGAGATGCTGTGAGCCCAGGCTGCCCCAGAGATGCTGTGAGTCCAGGTTGCCCCAGCAGAGATGCTGTGAGCCCAGGCTGCCCCAGCAGAGATGCTCTGAGCCCAGGCTGCCCCAGAGGTGCTGTCAGTCCAGAGCACAGAAAGCAGTGTAGCCACGACATCTGTGGGTGTCAGTGCTGGCTGCTCCAGGCTCTGGGCAGAAGTGCCAGCTCTTCCAAAAGCCACACAGGAGCTTGAGAGACCATCCCTGTGCATGACAGTGAGCACCAACATGAAAATGCCAGAAAAGTCTCCCTCAGAGAAAACAGATTGAAGATTAAGTGCAGATTAAGATGTTTCTAGACTCTTACTACATCTAATGTTAATACAGGCATTCTTAATTATAAACCACAATCCACAGCACAACTTAGCTTCAGATGCTCTAAAGATGCTTTTTCATCAGGAATAGGCAACTCCAGTAATTACAATGCAATGTGCTGGTTAGCACAAAGGAACAGCAGAGGCAACCCTTACTCACTTCCCTGAAGGACAATCATTATTGTAAAAATAACTGTGTCTTGCAAGAAGTGCAGTTGGTATGCACTGGCACCACACTTGAAACTCCAAATTAATGGCAAAAAGGAGGCAAATTCTTAAAAGACAGAAGAATCAAACACCAATTTCTGGTAGCTTGGTGAAGAACTGTGTTGAAGAGAATATCGCAACCTTATCTGAACAAGAATTAGGGTGAAAATTGCCCTGATAAAGACATCTGAAAATCATCTAAATATGTCAACAAAAATGAAATGAGAAAAATCAGAAGATTTTAAAAATTTGCACAAACTGCAATAATATTAAAATTCAAATGGTGGATTCTGTTGAAAAGGATGTGGGGATTTTTTATCTATAAGTATTCAGGATACCTTTTAGGAGAACTGAAATATTTAAATGACTTATCAGTTTTGAGAAATTAAACAGAGAACAGCTGATTATCCCCAGTTATCCTTTTGCTTCCAAGCCCACCTTTATGACATATCTTATTACTTATTTATGACTAAATGACATAATGTGAAAAAGGGTGTAAGTCCATAGTACTTAGCACCTGGGAGTCAAATCTCTTCATATTCTTTGTGCACTCTGCAGGCACAAGATCCTTCACACAGGCATAAAAATTCCAGACCTGTTCCAGTGATGCTACACCTTCCTGTTGGACATCCCTAGTAAAAGTTTGAAGTACACAGAGTAAAGCTGGACAAGTGCTATGCACAGAAGCATATCATTGCCAGATTTTTGAATAGTGGCAACATTTTTCACGACACTTTTCTTCTGCTAAGTATCCTTGAATTCTCTAATTGGATTTGCTAGATTTCCAGAAATGTCACTGAATAAATCAGAACACTAGACCACATTCTGTGGATTTTTGACACAAAATTAACTGCCAGTAATGATACTGCAGATACTGCTTGTAGCAAAATAGACAGATGGTCAGTTAATCTTAGGCCTTGGCAAAAACCTAAAGGGAATATTACTAAATAATAAAATAAATGAATATATCAAATCCAGCCCTAGTTTGAATATGAAAATTAAGCTTTATTCATGTTATTCTTAATCAAATATCACGAGTATATTACATCTTCATTTTTATGAGTATATAAAATTTCCTTGGGAAGAATATTCTCAAGAATCAAATTGTTCATATTGCTCCAGTAATTGCAGAATAGTACTGATAAAAACAAGGAAAACAGGGAAGTCACCTCTTAAATTTAAAATGTTCTCTAAAAATTTACTGACATGTTATAATCTGTGAAATTAGACAATTTCATTTCTAGGAAAGATTGAGAAAAAATGGATCAGATATATTAATTATAAAATGCTTATAAAAATTGAAAACAAAGTGGGGTTTTCCTTCACTCCCAATTCATGGAAATGTTGATAAAAAACTGGGAAATACCACAAAGCAAAAAATTATGCAAGTACTCTGAAAATGAAGTGTTTTTATCCCTTCTCACACTGAAAACAGGGAAAAGCCTGGAACACAGACGGTACTGACTTGGATAACTGTCCAGCCATATTTACCAGAAACTTTTGTGTGTTGCTTTTCTTAATTTGAGGAAAAACACTCTGTGAAAGAGAATACGGGAGATGAGATATCTACCTTGACCAATTCACAGAAAACAAATGTATAAGCTCTGTCCTTTCCTACCATAAATGAAAACATGCACCAACAGGCTTTAAGGTGATGAAATTCTTAAACTACTCACAGGTTTTCTTAAATTCTGAACCCCCTGCTACATATTTAAATTCAACCAGTGGCTGCTGCAGTTGTGTGTTTGTCATAGGATGTTACCATTCAGACAGATTTACGTATCAAGCAAAAGAGGTGGAGTAGTTTAATCACTTGTTCTGGCATGCAAGAGATTAATATTAATTACAGGCTCCTAGTATCATTTAGCTTCTTAGCTTTGGTGGTGCTGATTACTTTGTAGCACGTTTGTGTAAGGAGCTTGTTTTACATTTATTTACAGTATGTGAAACCCCAGAAACATGTCTCGTGTGTTTTGAGTCACAAGCCACATGATCTATGGGATGCATAAAACATAAAGTTGGAATCTATTTACCACTAAAATATGCCCTTTAATATAGACTCAGTATAGGCATACCTTACTTAAAGTCTCTGCACAGAGCAACGTGAAAGTCCAGAATTAACAAGCAGTTAATTAAAGTGCCAAAGTAAATCCATCTAAGAGACAGAAGACTAAATATTCTAAATTAACTTTAGTTTTATAAGCAGTTCTTTGCCATTACCCTTTCAAAGCCTGAAGACACAAGTTAATGCCCGAATCTGCAAATTGGGTAGAGTATACCAATCTCTCTTCCAAAGTGACTATTCTATCAGGGACTGAGAAAAAGGTAATCAGACAAAACCAGCGCTTTCAGCCTCTCTGAAACCAGTGCAGAAATAAGGTTTGGTCTGTTTAAACAGACACAGCAACAGAATGTTAATGTCAGAGTGGATGCATTTCAGAGCAGTGGCACTCCTGCAATTCATTTTCTAAGGAGTCAGAAACCATAACAATTAATATGACAAAAGTAAGATTAAGACCTGTTCTTGGATTTTGATCTATAGGCTATCAGCACACAACCAGGAAATCCCTTCACCTGCATTTGGGCTTGTAGAGAAGTACTTACATCCTGATGGCAAAACTGAAATGATCTACTTGCCCTTGCACCTGGAAGTGAGTCAGTGAGAATGTTATACAAAAATAGTTCTATAGAACAACCTGCAGCTTTCAGGTTTAATGGCTCTAGGGGACATATGAGATTTTGCTGTCTGGGAGGAAATCAACCAAGTAAGGATATCACCAACTTAACCCAAATCAACACAAACATTGTGGTTTTCTGATATGGAGAAAAAAATTCTAAAGGAAAACCATATTTTGGAATGGGATACGAAAATTAGATGCACCAGGGAAATTAGATGTCTTAGGGAAAAATTAATTTTGGGATAAGGACAGAAAGTGAATAAAACTAAAAAATAAAGTTCATTTTATTCTGAGAATCGTGTGCTATATAAAATATTCATATGTCACAGCTAAAGGAAGGAACTTCTCAGTATCATACAAGTTTAGGCAATACAGACTTAAATACCCAAACCCAAATAATGAAGACTTAAAAAATATTTTCGGAGAAAAGTTTCTAGTGCTGTATTAAAAAATTTCAGGATATGTAGTAACAAAATCCAAGGAGAAAATGCTTCATGCCATAAATAAAAGACTAAAGAAGTTGGCCTTTCACACAGCTGAAATGTCAGCAGGGAAAAAAAAAAAAAAAAGAAAAAAACCAATATTATAAATGGGAACTATACACCAAACCTGGGGATATTGATGAGGTATGCAAATCACTTTTTGAGACACTGCAGGGTGAAGAACTTGGACCTTGTGTAATAAAGGAAAATGTTCTCTATTACAGAGTGAATAAGAAGATGGAGGAAGTATTACCAGGTATCATAATTTTAGGTTAGCACAGAGAAGATTGAAGTGACACAGCAAAATTGAAGGGGAAAATGAGATCTCTACCACTGATAGGAAAACTAACAATGAGGTTTAAATTGCAGCAAGAAAGGTACAAGACAGGCATCAGGAAAAGCCTTCTCAAAGTACAGAGAGGCAAAGGATGGAATAGATGAAGTTTCTAGAATTTCTTACACTGAAGGCTATTATGGGTAGATTCAGCCATTACTGACAGACATTTGTAGGCACATTTGATGATAGACTTGGGTGGGGTTCCTTGTCACCTTGAAATCTGACAGCTCTATTTCTTTCTAGTTGCCCAGTAATTAACATCAGAATAAATTATTCTACTCTGCAAGCTAAGCAGATGCTTTAAGCCAATAGCATCAAATTCTAAAAGTCTAGCTGTTCACATATAAATAAAACTATATATGCAATTGTGTGTCTATATACAAATACTTATATTTACCTCCATGGAAATAAGATGGACCCCAAGCAGTGTGATCATAGCTAATTCTTGTCAATCTCACTGCTTTCCTGTAAATTCCAGATAACTTTTCTGAGCTAGAGTATATGCTGAGGTGAAGCACTAATAAATTCTTTTTTTTAAATTAAATTACAACAGAGAATTGTCACAGGAAGTTCTCTTTTTTGTTTTGCACTAATCACTAGTATTGGGGAAAAAAAAACCTGATAAAATAATGCATGAAATGCCTCCCCAAAAATGCTGACACTTACGTAGATTTTCACATTTTCGTTCCTTCAACAATGCATATGGCAAAAAAATTAATACTCTTTTATAATTATAACACATTAGAATGTGCATTTGTAGAGACAGCAGGGTAAAAATGCAGCTTATGAATTATTTAGACTGTTTGGAGCCATAAAAGAAATCCTTTTGATTAAATTTCTTAATCAATATAAAAGAAATAATGCAACTACCAGCAACACCTGGCTCAATAATTAAAATAGTCTGTAAAGGACTTGCACTGAGCACATGAACTGCATTTCTGCCAGCATGAGTTATGGCTACAAGGACAGCACTGAATTGTCTCAGGCACATCTTAATTATTTAATGCGAAGGGAGCCCCAAACACAGATCTTAAATGTAGGGGTACACCAGTCTGGCTCTCCTGACCGTGCCAGCTTTGCAAACTCCGTGATGCCACCCTTGCTGTGAGACTCTCACCTCTGCCTGGAGCTGCCTTTGACAAAGTATCAGGAGGTGGCTGCATCCATCTGCCCTGACAGAGCCCATCCCTCCAGCTGAGCAATCACAGCTCCCCTGGGAATGGTGGCTGAGAGTGCCAGTGGGTGCTCCTCAAACGCAGGTCTCTTACTCTGGGCACTGACACTGAGATTTAGCAGCTAGCACAAGAGGCTTGGAAAGATGTTCTTAACCAAGAAACTTCTTCCTTTCTAGCCAGTACAAGAAAAACTCAAAAGCATTGAGGCTAGTTCTTGCCCTCTTTCTTCACATCATTTTTCCTTCCTTGCAGCTGTCTTTCCCAGATGATTATCCATAGTGATTGTGTATCTGCCCCGACTGACCTCACACAACAGGCATTCCCTACTCTACAACAATATTCAGATCTGAGTTTTCCATGAGAAATCCCTGATGTCTGGTATTTAAATAATCAGTTTAATAAAAAGATGCCTCAGACAACTCTTCTTCCTCTAAAACCAGCAGTATAAATATTTGGAAAACTTGGTGGGTGTTCTGATTGTAGAAGAATACTGTGGGTAGAGAAAGACTGAGAGAAACTGGCAAAGATGATTAATAAAAGTTTATGAAATAAATAATGCCTAAGGTCTAGCCGCTGCAAAGATAAATTGCCCCTAGAGGAGACAGATTCTAGTTATGGAGAAATGAGCTATCACTTTTGGATAGCTTAATTTATAAAGGAAACAAACTTCTGAGCCTAGAATTATTTATAGAGAGATATTACAAGAAATATGTCTGAGCTGTTAATAATCATGAAAGAGAACAAGGAGGTGTAATGGTCAGTTATCTATCAAGAGATAAAGTGGGATGAAATGTATCTTTTTTTTTTTTTTTTAATGACCAGATTTTCACACACTAGTTATACAAAAAGAATTCAAAGGCTGGAATATTGATTGTGTTAAAATTGGTCACATTATCACATTCATTCCTGATAGCAGTATGTCATCTTTGAAAGAACACTGCAGTATGTAGCAGAACAATGTCAATGAGATCTGTGAAAATTACCTGATATGCACATTTCCAAAGGCTGTTGATAATAATAAGATACTCTCCTAGTCAAAGTAAAACCTGAAAGCAGTATGGTGTGGAACAGGCACGATGCTTTTAATCTATAAAGCATCTCAGTGAAAGGTGTCCTTTGCTCTTTAGCATGAAAGAGCTCTCCCAGGTACTTAGCAAGGCCAAGATCTTCTCACAGACCAAAACACTGCTGGCTTTATTCCCTTTTACACGAGACACAAAGCCCAGGGGATTCAGGCACCTTCTCTGGAGCTCTGCACAACCACCAAAGCCCTTGGCTCTTTCTCCTCAACATGCCCAAAGTGGAGTTGCAATGTGATAGTGAGCTGAGCTTGTCTTTGCATGTGCATATTTCATTCTGTTACACAGATGCTCATGGAGAGAGCATTTATTAAAAGAATACATAATAACCATAATAACCATAATAACCAAGGCAACACGTTTTTGAGGAATCAAGCCTCTCAAGCAGCATGGTCAAGTGCTGTCTGGATGGTGAAAGGAGTCACCATTGCAGTGGTCCAGCTGGATGTGGACAGACTCCCTGAACCTTCAGCACATCAGCTCCACTGACTGTGTGAGAATTTTGTCCTGGAGGGTGATCACAAACAACAGCTCCTCCTGAACTCCTCAGGCCATCAGTCACCACAGCTTTCCTCCTCTGCTCCTCAACCCCCTCCCTTTTGAGGAGGTGAAACTCCCGAGAGCATGGGGATAAATTTCCTCCAAGAAACCAGACATTTGGCCCTTCCCTCCCTGTCCTGGCCGAGGCTGGGGGGGAAGCCCTGGGGCTGTGCAGGGCTGTCACAGCCTGCACTGCTGGGCAGCTGGGGACACCTTCAGCCATGGTGTCTTCTGAACACACCACGTGAATAAAAAATGCATTTTGCTCTTTAGTCTGTTGCATTTTGGAGCATTTAATTTCTTAATACATTAAAAATAAAACAATGAGTAGCTGACAAGTTATTTTAGCATAATTGCCTAAGGGTATTACCATTCTGTCTGACAAAATTAGGGAAAAGTGTAATCATTGCTGAAGGGCAAAAGCAGTCAAATTACAGGAAGCTGGTGATAGCAAGTTAGTTCATGATAAAAATGTTAAACCTGAATTACTTTGTAATACTCTTTCCCCAATATTCATGATCAGTTTCAAAGCATAACGTGCCAGTGTCTGTCCATGTGAAAACATAAAGATTGGAACACAATACTGGAACACAGATGTCATGGTAGAGGACTTCACTGACCTTTAAGTAAGAAAAGCATTGCCTTTTACTTTAATAGACTTCGACATTATTATAATTCTGTCCTGGTTAACCACAAAATGTGAGTTATTACATATTTTATCCAGGTCAGCTGTGTTAGGATAAGGATTTTAAAACAACAGAGAACTTTGGTAGATTACACAAATCATATACAGGATTTGATAGGTCTGAACAGCAGAAAATAATTATTGAGTCCTTTTAAAGGACTTGTGAATGCTAAGTGTAAATGCAATGATTATATTAAAGTCAAGGAATAGAAAAAGATTTGAGGATTATTTTTTGAGCTCCTTGAAGTAAATTTTCTTTTCTCTTTGAAAGCAAGATGACTAGACTAAGACACATCACAGATAAAACACCTTGCCAAGCAGGCAGCCTCCAACCACTCATCTCTGCATTGCACATTCTTGCACTGTATTAAAAAGCAGCTGCAAATACACATGCTAAGGGAATCACAGCCACAATCTTTAGCATATTAATATGCCCTGTGAGATGCATTAGGAAGGCAAAAGTTCAACTCTCAGTCAGATCAAACACATTCTTGTTATTTACAGTTCCTGATGTTACCATTTGCCACACCAAACAGCCCTACTGGAAGTAGCCCTCCCAGTGATTAGAAAATTGAAGTAACTTTTAATCTTGACTCCCACCCTACCAAGGGTTGCATTAATGGCTTGCTTAGATTAGCCTGCTGTGCAGCCTCACAACCCAGCACCACCTCTGTCACCTCTGCCAAACCCTCCTGCCACAGAGCTCTGAGAAACACCCTTGTTAACTGATGCAGGAAGGAAGCATGGAAAAAAACCCACAACATTCTGACGCAGAAAAATCCATCCAGCACGTATCTTTTGCTTCTGGAAAGTAAACACCACCATGTTCTCATGGATGAGAAAATCCTCTAATGTGAGTGCAGTGAAGCTAAGCAATAAAACAGGATTTGGCACTTTGCTTTTCCAGAAACCTTGTATTTCTTACTAAATCAACACAACTAGTGGATGCACAGGTCACACAGGTGACTAGGAGCACCTCAGCCTGGGTCAGTACACTCAGTGAGCTTCTATATTAAAGATGAGGTGAGGAGAAAAGCTGACATAGGTGGCAGAGTGAGAAGCCTGGGCAGTATTGCAAACTCTGGTTGTGGTGCACCTAAATGCTTAACACCATATACACAGCAAAACAATCCTGTTTGCACCAACAGCTCCTTCTAGAAGAGGCATGGTGTGTTAACTGCTTATCATCCATTTGGGCTGGATGCCCTTTGATGCAGGACCTGAAAGCAGGAGTACTGGAATTGTTCCACCAGAAAATTGCTGCAAAAGCTATGTTGGTTAAGCACAAGTGTTTCTAATAGAGTTAAAAGCAGGATTCAGTAAAGATTTCTTATCATAGTTTAAAAATCAAGACTGTGAAGCAAAACTAGCTGGACAAAAGCATCATAAATTATACATTAAACTATCTGTCTGACAAAAAAAAAAAAAGAAACAACCCCAAACCAACAATAAACAATCATTTATGGTGAGTGCTTCCTACTTAAAATGTTATCTATTACCTATGTAATTTTACAGCCTGCAAATGCTTCTTATCTACCTCCAGTATTTCAATATCCCTTTCAATAATCTTTCTAAAGTACCAAGAAGGAAACAAAGTGCAGTAAATTTGAATTAATGAGCAGGAGCGTGTAGAACATCTATCAAGCTGTGTAACACTGCCCTTTCAGAAGCAATCCTGCATCTCAGCATACTGCACACAGCCACAGAAATCTTTGTTGCACATAAGATCTTTTACTTGCATTGCTGTCCACACACATTCTGTCCTTGGAGTATGAGACCCAGTGAAATGAGAAAAACCTCTGAAAAGTTGCAGATTAGAAACACTCTGCATGGAGTCCTAAAATTCTTATACTCCAGGTATCTAAAAGACTCATCTTCCTGCTCTCTTTCCCCATTGGCAGGATCGATACAGAAAACTTTCATATTTTCCATATTTCCCAAGACTTCCTAATCTTCACACCCAGTCTAGGTAAAGCCATGCTATAGATGTCACTTTCATTCAACCTCTCACACTTCAAGCATTTGCCCAGAATATATCCCATGTTGTATTCCTACAATAACCTTTCTCTTTTTTTGCTAGATACATGCAATAATTCAACTGCATTTTCCAGTATGCAATAGTGAATTCTGTAGAGTTAAGCACCAAGACCAGACCTTGAATCAGAAATAATGTCAATGATCACCAAAATCAATGAAAAGGTATTAGAAAAATTATCCCTCATTAAGAAGTCACTGTAAGGGATTGAGAAATGAAGTTACAATAGCAATATTGAAAAACTGTCAGAAAGCTTATTACACCAGTAGTACAAATACCAATATCTCTTTATCTCCCCACTCCTTTGTTATCTGTTGTCTCTCATCTTTTACTTCAAACTCTTAGGACAGAACTTGCATATGCAGTAGAGAAACACCCATACTCACTAATATTAAGATATAAGAATAATCAGCAGATGCTCAGGGAACATTTTCCTGATATGAACATGCAAGAGGATGTCCCAAGCAATCCAGACTTCAGCAAAGCAATTAAAAAGTAACAAAAATCTTCCAGTTCATACTGATCACTGACTCATAACTGGAAAGGAAAAAGGGAGGTTTTGAAAGTTATTTTCCTTATCATCAGGTCACACAAAGTAGACACAGAACAGTCCTGCATAAAAAATTTAAGACTGTACTTATTATGGGACAAGGAATTTGATCACTGACAAAACAAGAAATGGTTCAAGGCAAGACTCCTCAATTTAAAAATAAATTTAAAAATAAAAGAAACACACCATATAAAGCTTATCAATAAGATTATATTTTTTGACATTGTAGAAGATGGTAACAATTACTGCCTTAATGGAAATTTATTTATGACTTCCAGTTTCGTAAACAATTTCTCTTTGATAATAAAGGCCAACTGTTTTTGCATAAGGCTGTGGTATTTTACTAACAAAGTTGGTGTGCAATAGGCAATTATTACTGCAGTGACAAGACTTAATAGACATTACAAGAGAATTTCAAACACTGAATGAAATATCAAGTTTTGATAACTGTCTTCCAAAATGAATGTTAATGCCATCACTTCTGGATAAAAATAAACTGCCTGTAAAATCCCTGATATACTTCATTTGGTAGACTGAGAAATCCATCAGCACAGCATGCCAGCATCATAGAAAATTAATGTACCATATATTAAAGTGAGAGACCACAATATGTTAAATTTTAATTAAATGGCCATATTTCTTGTAAATCCAAACAAAGAACTATCTTTTATTTTGCAGTCACTGACAGGAGAACACTCAGACATGCACGTGAAAATGCATAACAAAGCAACAAACAACATATGTTGTCTTTAAATTAGCTTATTATCTCCCAGCTTTTCTTTCTCTGGCACAGAAGAGTCAAATAACTGGGTGTGAACTCTCTTCTTTATTCAGCATTTTCCAGGGGTTACCTTGGAATGGTCCCACTTATTTATCTGTCTCTTATTAAGTATGACTTCCACAGCTTCTTTAGATTGTAGGAAATGGTCATTGGGGTAGAGTTCAGAGCTTTAGAGTTCAGTTCAGAGAGCATATGTGCAACTAATGCCTGAATACCTTGAATATGAAAAAAGAATTCATTCTGAAGAAATAATTTTGTATCCCAAAGCTTCCTGTGTATTCTCTCTCTCATTGAAATTATTGAATGTAGCAAGATTAGATTTGTGGAACAGAGAACAAAGAACTGTGGAAAATGAGTTTCTTGGTTTATGTGTTTAACAAATCCAAATGTGTTTTCATACACTGCAGGCCCTCATCATAGATGAATATTGCACAAAAATGAACCTGAAATGGATTTCTACTCACACTTTTCTGTCAGTCACCTTCAGCCTGGCTTGGTCTTACTTCTCCATCTCTTCTCCTTTTACTCACTAAATGAAATATTGAGGAAAATATGTCAATTTATTAACTCTGAAGTGTTATACAACAGAACTGAGAGAAAATTAGGTTTCTATACTCCCTGTTATCAACCACAGGCATTTTTGAAACATCAAAGTCAGAAGAGTTTCAGTATTTAACAGTATTGCTGCAATAATTTGTTTACATGTGGTCGTGCATATTCCAAAATTTTCTGATTGGAAAAAAGGACAAAGTTCCCTTTTTGTTCAGAATAATGCACATAGAAAACCTTTGAACTATGAATGGGATGAGCTTTCCCTAATGCAGGTTATCACTATGTAATGACCATGACCTCCAGATATGAAATACAATTCTTTTAATAACTGCGTTAATGGTGCCTTAAGATGCCTAGAAGGATTTTTTTTAGTTGTTTATTAGAAGAAAATAATTAAGATACTTTCATATAAAATACTTTTCCATATTCCTCATGAAAATTCAAAGTCCTGCCAAAAATTACCCTTTGCTTCTCCCTATCTTCCAAGCAACCTATTTTGAAAGATTACAGTTTTCCTTAGCATTGCCTGATATAATCAGAAACCCTTTGGGCTCAATTCTTCACTCCTAATTAGAAATGGAGCATGATAACACTGAATGCATGAGTTAAAGATATGTTAGTTAAATACATGTTTTATTAGTAAACAATATTTGTGGCAACATTAACA
>VZUA01050132.1:3667-15239 GCA_013401035.1 Horornis vulcanius
GAAGGGGGAATGACCATCAAGGCTGTATTTGGAAAAACCAACCTCTGCTCCTAAAATTACTCTACTGTTAGATAAAGGACAAAAGGATCAAGAACAGAAGTGAGAGGTAGGAGGCATATCCCACTTACAACATAAGGGACACAAACCAGAGACTCAGAGTAGTTCCTGAGAGGGCAGCAAGTGTTAAGGGGGGAGGATGGCAGATCTTTAAGACATGGTAAGGTCCAAGGAGTTCTTCATCCAGTTCTTACGATACATTATTGGTTAAATATTTTAGTAAGGTAATACTTCTCCCAAGACTGAAAAAGAAAGATTGCTGAGAATGAAAGGTTAGGGTCACATTGGCTGACAATGGAAGGATTGCTATGAACTACAGAAGCAGCCTTGTCAGCCTGTGCTTGAAGCAGCTCTTCCAATCATCGATGTCACTGTTTTATCTGTAAGTTGTAGCAAAGCTACAAGTCTGTTTTCCAGTGGAAGAGCTGCTTCTGAGTTGTGCCACATACAGAGTGCTGATGATAAGGAAATGTAGGCTGTTCCTAAAATAAAAGCAGACTCCCTGAGAGGTATGTAGCAATCTCACACCTGACTGAGCACGGAAATGAAAGGTAGAGGAACAGGAAGTATAAATGGCTGTTTGCAGAAATTCAAAGCCAAATTATATCATCAGTGGGAATGCATATCCAGTCTGAAGCACACCTGTGCAAGGCTCACCGCAGGGTGTGCAGTCTGAGATGGACATTACAATACAAGAGGTCTGGCTACAGTCCTGACTGGGAAGCAGAGCTTTTCTGAGAAGCAGTGCCTTAACATATGGAGCTATGGACCTGAGCCAGGACATCAACCATGTAACTGACCCCTGGTTATACAACTGATCAGTTGGACTTGTAAGAATATGTTCTTAGATGATGCTGTAGGCAAAAAACAGCCATAAGTAAAAGACTGCACAACTCTGTTCGTATACTTCCATGCCATATATATATATATACACACCACATATTTATATATATAACACACATATATATAACACATATATATATAAACACTGCATGGAAGTATGTGAAGAGAGTTTATGCAAGAAACCAGTGGTAGCAAAAGTCTATGATTAAATGACCAAGAACATTTGAGTTACGAGTGATTTGCAGCTTCAAATAGCCACAAAACAAGAGAAAGAGTCCCCAAGTCAGCCAGTGACAAAGGACATTCCAATTCAGGATGCATTGCCAAGGTCAGGATTCAGACTGCTGGAATGGCTAGTTTTGGGCCATCTTGGGAATGTCTACAGAGACTGCAAACATATGCTTGACTTAAAAAGCACAGACAGAGGTGTGAGTGTTTCCATCATGTTCCACCCTAGTTGTATAAGAGAAATAGCTGCGTTGTCTGGGGCTGAGTTAGGTTTCTAGCCTCCTTAGTTTCCCTGGATAATCAATGAAGAGGGAATCCAGGTAAGAGTTTGTATCAAACCCACCTGTATTACCTGTGCTAGCTCCATTGGAGAAGGCATAACTGAAGCTGGAGAGCCCAGGGATGTCAAGCTTGTCTGCAGCTTGGGTGCCTAGCACTTGGTACCCCAGACAAATAGATGTGCAAAGGATGCAAATACCTATCCCACCCTCAGGTTTCATGGACTCAGCACAGGTAAAGGGATGTGCTGACAGTAAATAATCATCAGCATGGAAATTGATATGATATGATATGATATGATATGATATGATATGATATGATATGATATGATATGATATGATACTCAAGAGGAATTTGTTCTTTATTCTTCTCCATGTTCATGGTGGATTTAGACAAGAGGTGACAATAGAAAATCATAAAATTATATGATTCTACCATCTAAAGTTAACAGAATCCTAAGGATAGGAAATGCTGTGCAGAAACAGTTTTCAGGAAGGGTAACTTCCCAGAGAGAGAGAAAACTACTGTGAGTGTATAGCTGAAGTTTGATATTCTCCAGGAACAGGAAAAAAAATCCCAAACCCAAACAGTTGATCTTAAAACTCATTTATCCTAAAAGAACTAAAGATGGTGCTGGAAAAGGAAGCACATTTTTAGAACCAGAAAATGTTCAGTAAGTCTATTTGTATGGACATAGCTTATGTGGCTAACTGACCACCTCAGGGAAAACAGGTGCTTATCAACTTTTTGGAACACAGAGGAAAAAACCTGGGCAACCCATGTACTTTAAATACTTCAGTTAAACAGACATTTCACAGTTAACTCCCTTGACCTGAAACTCATACTAAAATTACCCAGTGAAAATCCTTATATTTAAACCAACTTTTTTTTTTTATGTATGTGTTTGCAAGAAGAACAATCCTTTCAAAGGCTTAAAGAGCTACCTAATTTCTTCTAACCAATAATTGGGTTTCTATTTCATAAGTTTATGTTAGTGCATTCAAATATTGGTTTGATTTATCATACTTGCATCTTCAAGATTATATAAATCAGAATGCTATGATGGATAATACTGGCTACTACCAGTAAATAGCCAACATCTAGGGAAAGCCTCAGCATTTAGGCAAGTGGCATGTGACAAGGATTTACATCCAAGAGTTAGCAGGGGGATACTGGAAGAAAGAGGACTGTTTTGAATGATTGCCTAGATTTGTCCATGGAAAAATTTAAGAAATATGTAGAGTCAATGCTGTTTAGGTATTATGTATCTTTGGTGAGTGACAGAATCAGGATTATGATGGATACATGGGAATGAAATGTTCATTTTAAGGAGTTTTCTGGTATTCCTGGAATGGAATTTTATGCGCACTGCAGATATACATAATGGTTCACTAAGATGCTTTCAGGCATAAAATCTATTTTTGTAATGGTCATTGAATGCAAAACAACTTTAATATCAGAATTAAAATCTTCCCATGGTTTTTCTATTTATGTGTTCCATCTACTCCTGCATGTTAGGAAGTATGAGGTTCATTCAAGGGGTTGCTAAGGATTTTATGGTCTTTGGAGAAGAGAAGCAGATGGTCCCAGAAAGACGAGCACTTCGAACATTGCAGTAGATTTGGGAAACAGACCTACAGCTGCCTAGGGATATAAATGAGAATTTTAAAAGGTTGTTAACTGAACTACCACAAGCTGGGAAAATAACTCAAAACCAGATGCAATCACTAATTGCTCACTTGAACTTTGCCTATGAAGTTATTTCAGCAGGAAGAATATTTTTATGCTGACTCTAAACAAAAGATAGAAAAGGAGATAATTAATAAGATTAAGAAGGCAATTAGAGCTGGTGATGCTTGAAATTCTCTGTGAATGCTGCACATTTGAATTCATTAGGTGACAGTAACTGCACAGATTCATCATACATGGAACCTCTTTGGCCTGGAATGGACATCAACAAACTCAACTGTTCATTTTTATTGGTTCACATATGGTTAGGAGAAACCACAAATACCAAAACAGCTTTCAAATACTCAGAAGAAGCTGAATTTTAGTTCTCCCATTAAGAGTGAAGAGTCCTCATCCTATCTGCCACACATGTAGCATAAAAATTGTTACCACCACTGATAAGAGACCTTTTATCTTGACAAGGTTAGTAAGGCCTTTTGTCCATATCTCCAAATTAAAGCAGAAAAATAAATAAAATCAAATAAAATTCATCATGGAGTTCTGACAGACAAACAAACTCAACCTTCAGTCTTAAAGTACTTTCAGTAGAAAAGCAACCCAACAGAACAGGATGAAACGTCATTGATGCCAGTGAAGGTTATACAAGAGCAACAAAAATGTTAGGAAATTCAGCTTCAATGTAAAATCCCACCAAATGGATTTCAGAGCTATTCTGCTGCAAGATTTAAAGGGAAAAAATGATGAAAAGTAAAGCTAAGAATTTTATCTTTGTTATCACTGGAAGAGAGCTGTAAGACTACAGGAAATCTGTTACTGTGAGGCAACATCAGCACTCATGAGGTAGTACATATCCCTCTGAGCAGATGTGTAAGAACACACAGAATAAAGATTCCTTAGGCTGCCAGCAGTGTTCAAATACTAAGCAGACAAATGCCTCATTGCTTAAGCAAAACTGTGTGTTGCTTGTAAAGAGGAGTGTACACACTTGTCCTTTGCAGCCAACACACAGCTGCTCAGAAACACCAGCAATAGAAGACTCTGAAGAATGGGTTCATTGCCAAGTGGTTCAGAATTATGCCACAACTGCAGATATGAAGAGTAGCTTCATGGGATCAAAAGAGAGCACAGTTCTGTTTGCGCATTTGAGGTCCTCTTTTGCGCAGCTACTGCATTAAGGTAGGAGTTCTTCAAAAGGAATATGGAGTAGAACAAGAAAAATGCCCACATTTTAGCAGGAATGCCATCACCATATCATTCCAAATAAGAATTAACTTCTACTATCACACTTTGCACTTTCCATTATCCACTGCTTATAAATTCCACAATCTCCCAGCAAGGGGCTATCAAGCAATACAATTTACAATTGCCATTACCCAAATGTGAATTGACAAAAATGTTCAAAAGTAATTTTGTGAATTTATGTGAATAGCAGAAAATTTATCCATAGAAAAATCACAATTTCCCTTTTAAGAGCTCTAGGAATAGAGACAAGTTAGAAAATCAATTCAAGTGGAATAATTCAGCTGGCTGCTCTAGCCACTATGCTGTGGTTCCAGAGTGGGCTATCAAGCTGTATATCAGAGAATTTTTGCTGTATGAGGAAAATACTAACCTTCCTTTTAACATATGCAAAAATGCATGCATGAAAAGCTCCAGGCCCACACTGCCCTTGCTTATATTTCCAAATGTACTCAACAACCTGCAAGTTAAGGCTAATTTTAACAAAGGGAGTTTTCTCCCCTACGATCATGAAAATGTGTGCCATCCCCACCAATCTCCTTTTCAGCCTCACCTTAAACCTTTGTAGAGAGTGTAGCCAGGCATTTTCCTACCTGTAGCTATTTTCCCACCCAGGACTTCCAGACTTTACTAAAGACTGTTTTTTAAAAAGCCAGCTTTTTAAAATTCTCCCTTCATAATGTCCATTTGCCTCTACATGGAATTACAGATGTCTATTCATGTTGTCACATTACAACAACCATTCTTACTACATAGCCCAATCTTTTAATCACCCTGAGAGTTGTTACCGCATTTTACATACCAGAATGAGTTATCTGACTATCAAGGAGAAAAACTAAAACTGTGCTCTCCATGAGAGTCAGCCTGATTGTTCCTGTGTTTGCAATGAGATGTCTATATAAACTCTGTACTAAGGTTTTACAAAATAATATTTCAGAGTTTATTAAATCTTATGTTTTCTAGTTGACTATCATTCCAACTAATTTTCTCTCTCTCTACCTGTCAACATACGCTGTCACTTCAGTAAAAATATCAAATTATGTAGGCATGCATCCCAAAAGCAAAAACGCCCCTTTCAGTGTTTTCCCTTTCTATAGCAGTCCTGTTCCTTCTGTCAATGTGATTCAAAGATCTTCATAACACCTTTAACAGGAAAATCTACCAAAAAAAGGGTTCCAGCATCTCCACCTTTGATAAGCAAGCCAAGAGCTGGCACAGACCTAATCCCTGACTGAGAATTAAAAGTACATAAAGCTCTAAGCAATTTTTCCTCCAGGGTCAGATGAGTCACTGCTGCTTGGCCCGATAGGAGCTCAGGGTTGGCAGCTCCATAAAGAACTGAGCAAACACACCCTTCAGCATCATTTGTATTCTAAATGGAGATGTAAATACAGCAGCAAACCCCAACTGTTTTTCTGTATTTCGTGAAATCATCTTTGATGATTTGAGATTGTGCATAAAGATTGAGTGCCATATTTTGCAGACTCTTACTCACCCAGGAGATTTTAAAATGCATGATTTCACTGGGGGTTCACCAAAATAAGATATTGTTTTATTAAACATGGAAAGGTAGTGCATATGTATTACTTGCATTTATGTAAGCAAATGATAGTTTATATTCTTAGAACAGAAGACTGCCAGATATCCTATGGCTGTCCCTCTCCTGCTCTTCAATTTCAATTGTTTAAAAAGAGGAAAAAAGAGAGAAACACCTGAAATCCTGAATGCTGCTGTGATAGTGACTGGTTATTCTGCAAAAGAGAAAATGTTTATTTTCTGGAGCTTTGGAGCCACTGCGGGTTCTTATTCTACACCACCCAAATAGCTCTCCCAAGTGCTGGGCTGAGCAGTGCTCATTGTGGTCAGCACCCTAAAATTATTCTTCACTTTCCACACCATGAGATCAAAATGAAGAGAGACAAACTTCATCCATAAAAACTTAGATAATCACCTGCAGTTTGACCAGTTTGTAACCCTGCTCTTAGCACTTTTCTTTATGACCTTTATAATGCATACTTAACACTGTGGTTTTATCCTTGGGCACATCAGAATCTGTATTAACAAGTATACCAAAGATGTATTCTAAAAAGTCAAATCCTGCTAAGAAATCGATGACTTTTATTCAGAATTGGATATTTCAGATTCACTAAATGCTGCTCACTAGATTTTGTTTTAAAGCACTCTTCAAAGCAAAACTATTCTTTACAGTCAAATCCATTAAATTAAACAGAGAAGGGGACAGGAAACTTGTGTGCCATCAAATCATTTCAAGGCTGATGGTGCTTCCTTTGGTAATATATATTTTCAAAAACATTACTAGTAGTGCCAAGATTTTTGTACTATTTAAATCTATTCTCAGATTGAAGACTTGTTACCAGGTTTTTGGTCAACTACTTTATGTTCCATCTTTAAATGTTATTTACTGAACAAGTGTACCCACTTGATATTAGTCCCACCCTCCACCACTGCCAGTATCATATCTTTCCAAATCTCCCTTTATATTTGGATTAGAGCGGTACATGCAGCTGGAGCACAGGTCAGACCATGCACAACAGTTCAATGAAAATAAGAACATTGGTGAAAATTTTCACAATTCCCATCCCATTTTCCAGTCATCAGCAGTGAGACGACAGCAACAGCTTTATATATTATTGTATTAAAAAGTCAGCGGTGTCAACCATACTATGCAGTGATATTTTGTTTCACATTTAAATGTCATGTTTTAGTATCCATATAAACAAGTGGTTGTTTTGAA
Organism: Horornis vulcanius; assembly: GCA_013401035.1. NCBI lineage: Eukaryota > Metazoa > Chordata > Aves > Passeriformes > Scotocercidae > Horornis > Horornis vulcanius. The sequence goes on from VZUA01050132.1 coordinate 10,758, forward strand.
TGTATGACAATAAAATAAAGTTTTGTGCAGTATATTTTGATGTAAACTTTGCAAACAGAAAACTCATTTCTGAAATACCCTGGCACCTGTAATATCAAAGGAGCTGGGGCAATGGGGAAGAACAAAGAATCTTATACTTGCTTTGCTCCCTAAGTAGATTTGGGGCAGAGGTGGCAGCTCAAATTCTGGCCTCAAAGTCTGCTTTTCTTTGTGAATAAGCTACCCAAATTAGGGCTACAGTAAATATAGATCACTGCATCTTCTCTGCAGGTTCAGTTGATGGAGTTTCACAGGGATGAGTCACCAAACACAGACCCTGTTCTGCACCTCCCAAGCCTCCTGAACCAGCTGGGAGTAGCTGCTGTAGGAGGCAGGACACCACGTTAGAGGGACATCTGGCCTGGTTTTCCAATGCTCACAACCTTACAGCCCGAGAGCTGGTACCATCCTGCCAACCCTCTGCCCCTGTCCCATGCTGCAGAACCCTGCACAGCTCCAAGGAGCCACAGCCCGTGGGTGGGTAGGTACAGAGAGCTCAGTGAGACTGCTGGGGCAGCCACAGCCAGCTCACTGCACTGCACACTAATAATGAGCTGAACAGACCACTTAGCTCAAGCTCAGCAGCATTATTAGCTCAAACTCAGCAGCTCTTCATGCGCTGGCACCGCTCTGCATGTCAGTTAATAAACCTTTCTGACCCTCCTGCTCTTGTGCCTTACAAGTCTCAGGGCTCCAAGAGCTGGTACTGGGCTAATAGACCCATCTGGAGCATTGAGAACATGCTTGTACTCAGCCCCATCAGCACAGTGGAGGTATCTCAGCATATCTGCATCCATCAGCAGGGCTGATGAGCCATACTCCACACCATGACATGACTGTGCTGCTGCTTCTAAAGCCCTGCCAGCTGCACTAATGAATTCAGTGTGCTGCCTCTCAGGCATGAAAACCCTGTAATCCATCTTATTAAAGACTGGCCTTGCAAAATCCAAATCTTGTTGTTCCTGATCCTTCCAGCTTTCAAAGAGACTCTTTTACTGCATCTTTCCATGCTGTTCCCATTTTTCTACCACTTAACACACACTAAAACACTGCTGACAGTGTAAATCATAGCAAATGTACCTGGTAGCTCTTTGACAAACATGATGAGACCAAAAACAAAACAAAAAACAACTTTTACAGAGGTAACAAGACCAGAGGTTGACTGTGACTTAGTGCAGAGCCTCTGTGAGCTGAGTGCTGCTGACCCACTGGGTGATTTCACCATTTTCCTGCCACTTCCTCACAGTGACCCATGCACTAGGACTCTGAGACTCACTGAACTCCTTGCTCAAAACACCCCTCACAAAGGCAGACTAGCCCTGAGATGCTCTTTTCTTTTCACCCATGACCTTGCTGTCATAAATAAAATTGACAGTTATAAGCAATTCATTTGAGAGGTGTTTTGTTCTGAGGCAAAAACTAAATGACTAAACAGCTTTTGCAAACACGTTTAATTTCTGGGAGGTGAGTTATTTTACAAGACAATGTACAGTTGTTTGGTTTGTTGTGCTCTTGAAGTTAAAGAGACCAAGTAGGAGATGTCACATCTTTGAATTATTGTAGATGATAGACAACAGACCATGGGACCAATTTAGTGATAATGTCAGAAGCAAGCTGCCAACAGATAAATAACGATGCTCATGTAACAGCCAGACAGCTGAAACACGTCCTGCTCAATGCACTACAAAGACAGACTTTCTGTACTGTCCCATTCAATTATTCTCCTCTTGTTTCTTGTTTCCCAGCAGATAATTGGATTTTAAGAGAAGGCATCTCCAATTTCCAGGGCTTCATTTCTCTTCTGTTTTCCTTCTGATTCCACATAGACCCTTATTCCCCATGTCCTGTACAGAATCAGCCAAAGCCTTTCTAAACTTCTAAGCTACCCTTGAAGTCAAGCAATGGGGGAAAAAAAGGAAAAATAAAAAAAAAAAATCTTCAAAGGTAAAGGACTTGATCCTGCTAGGTAGGGAGGAGTGCTCCTAATGCGGTGAAAGCATCACTGTTGCAACTGATAAAGAATTTGCAGGAACATGGGTCTCCACAGAATCAGTCTCCTAATAAGAATAAAATAGAATTTAACTGAGAAAAAGGAACTTCAGCTGGAGGGTTCATGCTGGCAGGGTCTCTGAGAATGGCATCAGAAAAAACCACTGGAAAACTGGATCATAATCTATGCAAAAGATTTGACACCTTGAGAAATGAGTAGCCCAGGGAAGAATCAGAATGGTTTTCATTTCATTCTTCCTCTCAAGAGTTCATCAAATCTCACTTTTCAGAAGCAGCCAGGGAACTTCAGGCTGCTAAAGTAATTCCCAGGACCTGCTCGGACCCGCTCAAGTGTGAAGCAAGAAACCATAAACAGCCTCTGCAATTAATCTCTGCAAACTGCTTGCCCTCTGCAATACAGGCAAAGGAGCTCCAGTGCCTATTTTTAGCAAAGGTTTATGTAGCATGCTTTGACACACTGTCCAGACAGAACATGTAACTTCTGTCTTGTTATCATCTCTTTTTTCTAATCCCCTCTTCAAATCTACAAAGTAGTACCTTTGTTAAAGCAGCACATAAGTATGTGCTACATAAAATCTCAGATATGGTCTATAATAGTTACATAACAGCTACAATACTGCCTTGCTATAAAGCTTAAATAATGAGATAGGCCAGAAGAAACCACAATGGTATCTCACCTGGTGTCCTTTTTCAAATGAAATGACCCTTATCCCTTTTGACATGTTCAAAGGCAGCCCAGGACACGCAGCCATCTGCGCACAGGACGGCAATAAATGTGACTTCTGTTTCTGCCTGAAGAAGGTGCCACCTTCAAGCTGGGAGTAAACATATGCAAGCCAAGGTACTACAGAAGAATTCAGGTATTTTCAAATCACCCTTATTCCTCAACCATCACTCTTTTTTAGCTTTGGAAAACGTCAACTAAGCTATTCTTATCTTCACTCTTTATTTTCTGTAAATTTGCCTAACTTCCTTCCTTAGTGGTTTCATTTGACTGTAAATGAACAAACAGCTTGTTTTCACAAAGGTTACGTTTTCTCTTGAAGGGTAGTTTATAAAGCCTATGGCAGAACTCTTAATATTGCCTAAAGATACTTAATTCTGATTATGCCCTTTGTTAGCATTATGTAATTGCCATGATATAGGCTGCCCAAATCAAAGCCACAAATTCATTATCACGTGCTCATGTAGTCAAGACTGATCTTGAATTATTTATCGAGGTTTCATGAGTCAGGGCTGTGTAGAACAAGTGTTGTTAACTGGGATTACTTGATAACTTATGGGACACATCTGAATCAGTTAATTATTACAACAATTAGCTATTAGGTATCAGAAATCTCTATCTTTCCCATTTAAAATCTAGAGCTGTTTTATTAAACAGTATATGATTATCAGTTATTCAGGGAAGTAGAAGGGTTAATAATGAGATAAGTGTGCAGTCAAAATGGAGGGGATGCACATTGAAATCAAGTTCTAGCTTGACTTCTACCCAGTTCTGGCAGAAACAACATGGAAAAAAGAATCCCCATGGCAGGAAACAATGTACAAGTCTCTTCCGCAATAGCAAGCAGCAACTCCTAGCTAAAAAGTGTTTCTGTGTCCCCACTGACAGAGAGCATAATTGGAAATGTTAATATGCTTGACACAGAAAGGAATATAATCCTTTTGAAACATCAAAATTGCCTCAAAGAGCTCCTGATGCATTGAATTTTTTCCCCTGACATTAAAATAAAAGCAGAAAGAATACTAGTATAGGCTCCCTGTGTAGTACACTGTCCTGCCAGAACTGAAATAGAGCCTGCAGGACAGAGATCAGTTGGGAAGCTTTACATTCATCTGGCCCAGCTGAGATTACTTCAGAGCAGCATTGTAAAACTCCTGTTCAGAAGCCAGCCTGGACACAATGCCCTCTAATTCCACATTCAGATGCAGCAAAGCACACAGAGCAATCCCACTCATTGACCACGTGAATACCCTTAAACCCAACAAATTTACCTACCTAAACACTCTAGTTTACACTATTTATTTAAACTTTAAGACATACTTTAAGTATCTCATGGCACTCCTCTCATCAATGCAGTAAAGATATGAAAAATAGGCCTGGGTTTAGGTGTGCTGAATTTCCCTCTTCGTAGGTTTTCAGGGGGAATTCTAAAATATTTTTCTTCAGTCTTCAGTTTGCTGAATGATGGGAAAATTGTACAATTAGTTTCACCATACCAAATGAGGGTTATCACATCCTAGTGAAGATAAGAAGAAATGACATTGCTACATCCCAGAGGTACTTCTTGAGAATGAGCTAAATATAAAAGATCTAATTGTCTACTTAAATAAGTTTAAAAACTTCAGCTTTTGCCAATGCTTTGAAAGGAAGTCAAGAGTTTTCATCAAGGGGCAGATTCTCTACAGGCATTGGCACACTACCAATTAGGG
>VZUA01050140.1:1541-18676 GCA_013401035.1 Horornis vulcanius
GAACTGCCATAAGATTATTAAAAAAAAAAAAAGAACATAATGTAATCCTGATTTCAAGTAAGTATTTCCCAAGATATTTATCTTGGGTGAAAAGTAAATATAAAAGCTCCAAAACTAATATTAGAGTTCAAGCCAACTGGTTTAAGATACAATTCTGTCTATGCTTATATCCTTACCAACATATTACTCACTAGAAGAATTCTTCATGAACAAAAAAGGCTTCGTAAAATTCAGACACTCCTCATTAAAGGCAGACAATCTGGAATGTAAGCAAACCCACAGAGTTAACGAGTCAGTCAATACAAGCACAGCCCTTATCCATTACCTACTGAATCCAGCCTGCAGTGAGCCCAGGGCCCCAAGTTAAATATTTCATTCATTCACAGCCTTAGATTTACTCTGGCAGGTTTCAGAAGGGAAGCCAGGCTTCGGCAGTCAGCCTGAAAGATAATGACCTTTATTGGCATTGCTGTAAATTTGCATTTTGTGTTTGCTGTCAGTCAGGTATGATGTGATGCCTATTGATTTGTGGTGAAGGAGCACAATGATTCTCATCCTCAGGGCTGGATGAACTCTGCCTAGGACAGAAATGAAGCACGACTGATGGTGAAAGTGGCTACAGAGCTTTCCTTGTGCTCTCAGAGGACTACAAATTACTGGAAATAGTTTATGTCACTTTGACCAGGGGCCCTGGGAGCAACACAGACAGTTGACCACTGTTATGTTTTGTGGCCTGTCCTAACATATGAAATTTGCCTCCCCTTCAGAAATCTATACCTCAGTCACACAAATCTCTTGGGAACAAGCCTGGATCCAGGATACACTGAGAGTCCTCTTCACTTTGTGGAGTATGGAGAGGCTGGCGAGGGCAGAGGAGGTGGGTTCAGTTGGGAGCAGAATGAGTGAATACTTGAATCAGGAGAAATACTAAGCAAATGGAAAAGAAATTTTGTGCTAACTTTCCAGCTTTCCTCGTCTCTTTAGAATTTTTAGGTGTCCACATTTGTGCCACGGAGTGTATTTCCTAGTCAAATGTGTTGTGCTTCATGTGCTTAGTTGCTCCATTCTTTGCTTTCCATATATGTCTCAAGGCACTACTTCTCCTTCTGAATGGCCCTGTGCTAACGATTCGTAACTGCATTAAAGATATGCTTACAATTTGCCCTCCAGATGCAATGCAGATTACAGCAACTTCAACTGGTCTGGGGTGGACAAAGAATTCTCCACTGCTGCAGACCTCTCTGGTCCCCTGCCCCCACTTAACAAGTCAGCAGCAGGGGTGGAGCTCCTAGTGTTTTGTATACACTTATTTTACTTTTTTTCCATTCAGTCCTCTTCTGTTTTCCAGAGCACTTAATTTTCTGGCATGTGTTTATTTTCCTCCCTGTCTTTTCTTACAATAGCTAGCATAGGCAAAGTTTACCCAGTTACTATGAAAAGTCTGTTATCTGTTCTTTTCCCCTCATGCAAAGGGACACTATATTGTAATTCTTCCCTCTTGTAGCCAGAAGCCACTGAAGTCCCAAGGAAAATAACTTTTGTAGAACTCTATAATACCATTGTTTTTTCTCAAATGGACAGTGTTAAAGGCTCCTGTTCTCCTGGGAGGCAACCTGGTTCTAAGCCTTTCTTAAAAAGGCTTAGAATAAGTGTAAGTAGCTTTTAACAGCTTTAGTGCATTTTTTGCTCATGCAACCTTTCATCTTCTGGATTAGGACAGCTGCATCTGCAGGCTGTGTTCAAAATCAGGGAACAGCAGCTCAGGAATCAAGCTTTCTAGGAGTCCAAGATGTGCATCTTTCTGGAAAGGGTTAACAGGCAGCCACGTTCCTGCTGAAGGCCCAGCAAACAGGTACAGTACACGTGGAGTTAGCAAGTTATTGCAGAGATATTTGTTTGCAGGATTTTGCACAACCAACTTTTTGTGACAAGCATACCTTGAAGCTCAAGGCATACCTTGAAGCTCAGTTCCAGAGAAAAGAAGTGATGTCTGGGAATCATTCCTTACATTGCTTCCAGTTGGAGACACAGGGCAAGAGTCTAGAAAAATAAAACTGCGACCACTCATGAGTTTAACACTGCTCAATTACACCAAGAAATAAAACCAGTAAGAAGGAAGGAGTGTAGATAACATCAGTTTTTCCAATGGTGATGCCTTGTTAAAGGGCAGTGTAAGGTGGCATCAGTCCCACAAGGCCACTGGAAAGCAATGTGAGCCAAGGTTCCTGGCAGGGAGTAAATGTAGCCTTTGATCAAATTTTGGGTGCAAGACAGTGAGAAGGGAGGAATATCTTGCCTGAATGTCAGCTGTGTGATCACCAGGCAGCCAGTGATCACCAGGACTAAGCAGAAGAGAGCAGCAACAGGAAAAAATCCTAGCAGGGGATGGGGTGTATCACACATCTGGGCACCTCATGGCAGCCCAGGTCAAGGCGAAGGGAGAATTGACTCCTCAGATAGTGAGACAGGTAGCACATGGAACAGGGACATATTATTCTGTGTGAAATAATATACAAATGCTTCTTTTCTTCCTTTAAGGGATAGCTGCCTGAGCCCAAGGGATGAACTGCTGACACTAAATGTACAATCACTGAAAGACCTGTCTGGAAAGGAGGCTGAGTCTCTCATTCCCCCAACGACACAGCTGGTGAACATCCTGATGGCTCACAAAGTAAGCATGAGCAACTGTGGGGTGATTGGACATTGACTTTAGAGAGGAGGGGAATTTGTTCATCAGACATTTGAAGAACATGGTTTTGCCTTTCCTGACAAAACCCAAAACCTCTTGTGGTCAGGCTCTGGTGACTTTCAGCATAGCTTTTTCCCAGATAAACAGAGGCTATGGGGAGGCCAAGGCCCTGGGAAACTCTAGCAAGGGCTGTTCAAACCCTTCTTTTAGAAACACACAGCTTGCCAATGTTAATTTTCCATTTAGAAGTTGAAGAAAGGCAGAAATGGATTTAAGTGAAGATCCATGAATCCCAGAGAAGCCAGAGAGCAGGCCCTGTAACAAAGTACAGAAAACAAAGGTCCTTCTGTGGATCTAGGATCTATGGTTAATAGCAAAGGCTTTTCAAGCTTGGTAAGAGAAACACTGCAAAATAATTTTCAAAATTCATCTTTAAGGATCTTCTCTGCATTTCTTATTCTGAAGAGTTCCCTAAGGGAATGGGACTGGAAAGCACTAGTAGGATTTTGCTACTTGGCAATACCCCCACCTGCTGTCCAAGAGGAAAATTAGCATTCCTTAAGTCTTGTATCTCCAAACAGAACTGAAATCAGGATTCTGAAAAAAAAGTGATTGTCTTGGTTGGCTCCAGTTAGATTAGAACATACAGATTGTGCTCTAACTCTGCTCTTGTGGATGTCTCAGCTCCTGCAAAATATCACTGAGCAAAAATTTGGCATTTTGTCTTATTTCTATCAGTTTCCATATGGTGTCTGTATTTAATAATGCTCTTCCTTTAACTGGGATTCCCTCAGGATCAAAAAAATTGTGTCACAGAAACAGGACCAGAATCAGAGCTTGCAGGAACCATCCAGAAATTATCCCTAACATCAACTGTTATTCAGACGTGATCATGTATTTATTTTCCAACAGTTCTAAAAACCTGCATTTAGAAAGCTGAATGTTTTATCTACAAGTTTTTAAATGCTAGAACTAGGGACCCTATTTTCAAAAGCAACAGGAGATTCCAACTGGAAGATACTGATTTTTTCAGAAAATTCTAAAACTTAGTCCTCAGAAGTTTTTAAATGCTCAGATTATATTTTGACTGAAAAACATCCCCCTGAATCAAAAGTTAGACACCTATGCACCATTGCATAGATGGGCTTAAGAATTTTCCTCTCGAATTTAACACTTACCTAAGGTGCTTGAGTACCTGAAAAGTATGAGCTATTTCCAGAAATTAGGTAAGCATGGCTTACCCATCCATCAAACTATTTATCTGTCTGGACCAACTGGAGGTGTCCAATTAATTTTCTGTTCATTTTGTCTAAAGACTTGAATCTATTTCTATCTTGTTACTTTGTTATAATCATTTTTATAGCAAATTTTTGAGCTTCATTACCCTTTATCCTCCTACTTAGTTTAAAAAATTAATTTTGCTCCATGTTTTTTTTGATTCAGGCTGAAATCTGTACAAGCCAAATTACAAGAAATTAGTTTTTTTAAGAATAGATCATTTTGGAAATTTCTTGCTTAGCAATAGGTTTTAATTGTTGGGTTTTTGTTTGTGTTCTTTTGTTTTAGGAAACACCAACATGTAAGGAAAGGCCTTTGGAAATACAGAATGGTTGTCTGCACGGTAAGGCTGCATGTCAGCGGACTCGCAGTAACTCCACCAGTAAGTTGAAGAGCAATAATCTGTTTTCTTGTAATACTCAGGGAGTGCAGATCATAGGCCCCCACTGTGTGATGGCACTATGGTGCTAAAAGAAATGTTGTCCACATTTATTCTGTGGTCCTTAGCTAAGAATTTTAGCTAAGAACCTCAGAATAAAACTCCTTAGCTAAGAATAAGCTGATGCACAAAATCATCAGCTTCTGTATTCAGAACGTCCTGCAGCCAGGTTCGGTGCATAAGGTTTGCATTTTATGGGTGCTTTTGTTGTTGTGATTTTTTTAAATGATGTATTCTAAATAGGCCAGCACTTTTTTGGCAGGAACGCCTGCTTTTTACTATATTTAACATTAATAGTTATCCCCAAAGTGAAAACTGAAATCATCAATCCCTTCGCAAAGAGATTTACAAAGGGAAAAACATTTCTAAGTAACATTTACCTAAAATGCCTGTGCGGAGGTGCCCAACCCTTGTGAAGTAACACACCTCTCTCCCACCCCGCAGGTGTGAGCCCGTTCTGGGCCGGGGGTGTGGAGGCCCCGGCGCCCCGCAGAGCTGCGCCCCTCAGGGACCGACAGCCCCAGGCCCTCCAGGCCAGCCGAAAATCGCTCTCGCAGCAGCTGGACTGCCCTGCGGGGAGAGCCCCGGTGAGTGCTGCAGGCGCCGCCGGGAAACACACGGCGCTGTGCCCAGCAGGGCTCTGTGCATCACTGCGGCAGCCACTTCCCTGCCAGGACCCATCTGCCCTGCAGGTCCTGCCAGGGTCACTCTGACCACAACGTCTCCTCTGTGAGGGGTGAAAGAGCAGGAAAGGCTCTGTGCCAGCAAACTCTCATTTCTCCAGGTTCTCCCTCCCGTTGCCCAGCAGGTTCTATGGTGTGTCTGAATTCCCAAGGGTGCTTTACACCACCCCATTCTGACCCCAGTGCCACCAGTCTCCTCCCCAGCCACCTGCGCTGGCCCAGCCATGGCCGCACCATGGCCCCCACTGAATGTGACAGATTTAAACACCCTGATAAAGGAGGCTGGAGACTGGCCCTTGTGCTCTCCAGATGGATGCCAAGTGACCCACCAGAGGCTGGGAGAGGGCTGGGGTGTTTATGGCCAAAGGTCCCCAGGCTCAGACCTGGAGGAGGATATGGGGGCAAAGCTCCTCACACTCAGCTCCCAGCTCCCTCCCTTTCCCTGTCCCATCACTCACCCTGAGGGACCCAAGGCTTTAACAGGAATAAGGAGGCTGCAAACCAGAGCACAAACCCCAACCAAACCACACCTGAGCACACAGACAGATCCTCAGGGATTCACTGGGTTTCCTTCTCATCAAAGCTACTGCGTGGCACTTGCTGCCCATTTGAAGAGGCTCCTTGGCAGCATCCTGGCTTTGGGTATTGCTACCCACCACAAAGAGAAATAAAAAAGACACCTTCTCACACAGAAACAAAGGAAATTTGAAAATTTCCCATTTCAGATTCAGAAGACTCATATCAGAATAAACAGTCACCCTCATCGGAAAGAGGAATGCATTTTGGAGAGTGTGTTTTTGGTGTTGCACATCTGTTTACCTCTTAATCCCTTTCCCAATCCCATGTTAAATAAATAATCTTGTTTTCATGTCAAAATTGAAACTCTCACATATGCAGAAGCCAAAATTTTGGCTGATTTTCCACTCTTCAACACCTGTTAGTTTCACTTTGCTGCATTAAAAAAAAAAAAAAAAAAAAGGTGTTGAACTCTCTCAGATGTGTAATGAGTGCAATTAACTCTGACCCTGCTGAACTTCATGCATAGTTAGCTTTGGGTAATGACTTCTGTCAGTGCTTAAATTATCTTGTAATACCCAACTCCAAGTTGAAAAAAGAGGTTTTCGTTAAACATTTCACTAAATATTTCATAAAAAGTTCATTAAAATGAGACAAATCTCAGAGGCTGAATTAAGGAAATCCACCACAAATTCATATTTTGGGCGAAATGCTGAAAACAGATTTGGTATGTGCCAGGATAAAGTTTTTGGTCACAAGATGAAGGAAAGATTTTGAATGTCTTGATTCTAGTTCAGTTCTTGAAGGCAAAAATGATAATACTTGTTTATGTTCCTTAATGACCACATATGGGGTTTTGGCATGGGGACTCAAGCCAGAGAACAAATATATCTTTCTACACCATTGCACCACTTCAAGTACCAACATTCTAAATTTTCTCCAATTTAGTCACTACAGGACAAATTCAGTGAGCAGTGATTTTCTGAATAACAAATGGCTTATGACTATTAGAAAGATTTTTTTTAAAAAAGAATTGTTAGTACCATCAGTTATAAGGAAGTAAATTTCAAATAAACAAGTTCCTGCAATGTATGTTGAAGAATTTCTGCTTATGCATAAAAGAAAACTGTGGGTTTTGTTGTTTTTTTAATGTTCACAGGCAATTTCAAGGCCATCTAGGTCCCTAAGTACAGCACAACTAGTGCACACATCCTGTGGCTCACAGGCATCAGTAATTTCAAACATTGTATTGATGAAAGGACAAGGGAAGGTAAGACTGGCTCTGCTGATTTACCATGAGTTTTACTTCATCTCACAAATGTGATCTGAAAAGTGCAGAGAAGTGACGGCAGGTATAAACATTGCTACTTTTGGGCTGCCAATTCATATCCAAGCAAAAATTAAAAAATAATTTAGACACCTTCCTATGCAGATATAATAGTGAATTAATTGATTGGGAAAATAAAAAACCAAAACTTGAGAGGATTCTGCTGAACTTCCTATTTACTACAAGAACGTGATTGACTATTTTTTCATGTATTGTATTACTCCACTGACAATACTGTCCATGTAGGTAATGCAGAAGAAACTGCAGATTAACTATTATGAGAAGTGAACATGGATTCTCACACACTTTTTCTTCCATAAATTAGGGTTTGGGCTTCAGTATTGTTGGTGGTAAAGACAGCATTTATGGACCAATAGGCATCTATGTCAAAACTATCTTTCCTGGTGGAGCTGCTGCTGCTGATGGAAGGCTACAAGAAGGTGGGAAATACCTCTTGTCTCTTTTTTCCCACTTCCCAAAAATGACACATTGAAGCTGAAATGAACCATAAGTGTCTTTTACACCTGCATCAATTTTTGCATTTGCAAGAGTCCTTTTGAGTGCCTGTATGTTATCATGTAAATGATATCACAATACAGTAATTGCAATATAATTTTTTCAAAACAGGTGATGAAATCCTGGAACTGAATGGAGAATCCATGCATGGATTAACACATTATGATGCTTTACAGAAATTCAAGGTTATGTACTCTCCTTCCAGAACATCCTCTGTTTTAGACACAATGTGCATGTGAGCTCAACCTATTCACTCACTGTCTATTCTTTCTAGCAGGCCAAAAAGGGTCTTCTGACACTTACTGTCAGGACAAGCTTCAGCACACCTCATTCTGCTTCCAGCTGTCAGTCACCACTCTTGTGTCAGTCACTGAGCTCCAGTACATGCATAACCAAGGAAAACAGCTCTTTCAGTTCAGAAAATTCAGCATTCTCATTAAATCCTACAAAGCCCAATGACAGGGTCATAATGGAAGTTACCCTAAACAAAGGTGAGTGTTGACATTAACTGAGCACTGCTAACAAAGCACTGACTGACAAACCACTGTTCATTTGCTCTCTGAATGCCTTTCCTCACTAATCTGATTCTTCTCCTGAGCTACATTTTTTTTAATACATTAAATTAGATCTTGGTGTCTGTCAGTGCTACCAAGTATCTATCAACAGCAGGATTTTGAACACCATCTGTCCTCAAGAGCCAATCATTGAGGCTTTTTTCTCTCAAGCATTAGAGCCACATTCATATGCTTCACATGAAAATGTAAAGCTCTTGTCAACAAATTCCTCTTATTAAGCAGACTGTGCAACTCTTACCCGTAATTATGCAAGCAGTTAATTTCACTCTTGAAAAGGCTTAAAACCAAATAAAATAAGTATCTATATCTTCTTGTAGTTCTTTCACCTCCTCTCCAATTGTCATCACCTTCTATTTATAAACAACCACTGGCACAGTGAAATAAGCTTTTAAATATGGGAACATCAGAGCAACAAACAAAGCAAAGCCTCTATCAGGTACCAGCGACTCACCAGACAGGATGGGATCTGACATCAGTGACTGTCCAAAGCAAAGAGGGTAAAGTCGCAGAAGCCTTAAGCTGTATTATATAAAACAGAAGGAGAACTGAAATTATATAGCTAACAGTAGCCATATATCCTTAATTTTAGCTTGTTTTTTCTCTTAATTTTAGCTCCTTGATTTTTTTTGTCTCCTTGTAAAATCATTTGCATTCTTCAGTAATGACAGATGTTATTCAAAATAAACCTGCATTCCATTGTGTCTGTTCAATCATGAGGGAGACAAAAGCCCCCATTACAACCCCACAATAAAACAATAGAAAGGTACAGAAAAATGCATTGGAAGCAGCAATGAATACTGAATGTGCAACATTCATGAACACAAGACTTTAGTTCTGGTTTGTGCAGAAAAAGAATTTAATTAATTTTTAAATGGTTGTTCAATGGTTTGCTTTGACTGTTTCTCATGTCTTTTTTATTACCATTGATTCTTTCAGAGCCAGGTGTTGGCCTTGGAATTGGGTTATGTAGCATCCCTTACTTCCAGTGTATTTCAGGGATCTTTATTCACACCCTCTCGCCAGGATCAGTGGCACATATGGATGGGAGACTCAGGTAGGATGAGAAAGGCTGGCTGTCTTATGCCACAAGTTTTATGGGTTTGTTTTTAACCTGATTGGGCAGGAAGAAATACTGATTTCTGGGAATAAGAGGTTTAAAGCACATGCGCTATTCTCAGGGTTGGAGCATCTGTCTTCAGGACATGTGGGATTTCCAGAAACACAGAAACCCACTGAAATCACTGCCTCTTGCCCAAGATGGGCTAACTTTAAAGGTCTTAGACAAGCTTGTAGCATTGCTACTGGAGGAGATTTCCAAATGAGAAAGCATTTGGAAAAACCTAAACATATGGTATAACTTGGCTTGAGTAGTAGATTTTTTTCTGATACAAGCTCCTCAAATTTTATCACTTCTTGCCCAATAGAAAAACAGATTTGCTGAAGTGGGCTTTAGTGAGAGTGTAGAAATTCACTTTCAGAGATTTTTGACCAGCTAGTAGTTTTGAACATATTGAGAATTTAACAAAACACAGCAGTTTCAGTGGAGTCTTTTTCAACTTAAGTTTTGGTGTTCTGTAAACCTCCTCTCTAATACTTTAGCTGAAATAACTATAGTCTTAAATTAGTAGAATATTTGCATGTTACAAATCAGTGCCTTCAGTCAGACTCTTAATGTGTGTGAGAACTAGAGCAGAGCAAGGCAGTCTCAGTTTCCATGTGAGCCAAATTTGGATTTCATCTAGAAAGATGCAGTTTAGCAGATTTTGATAGTTTGTCATTAGAATTTTCCTTTTAATGAGTTATTCACATATTTAGCAGAAACATAACATCCTTTCTGACCTTAAACAGCACTAACACAATATAAAGACATGAGAAGTCAAGTGTTAACTGGAAAGGAAGGAAGGTGTAGGTGGAAGCAGCAGCTGAGCTGCAGACAGCAGAAAGAACACTTAGTGTGTACAGCTGAACATGCAGAAACCTCAGAGTTTGCACGCAACATGGCACATCAAAACCCCTTGACATCCAACTCATTCTCATTCCATTTTCTCTAACAGGACAGAAAGACACATTTAATCTGTAAGCAAATTAGAGGTCAACCTTATGAATTTGCTTTTTGTATGTTTTCACATGGGTGAGACAAGGTCAAGAGAAAATCTCATTTGTTTACGTTATCTCTCTTTTATTTTAATATCTGTCTAGGTGTGGAGATGAAATTCTTGAAATTAATGAAACTTCAGTACAAAACACAACCCTTAATGAAGTTTATGCTGTGCTCAGCCATTGTGATCCTGGTGCAGTACAAATCATTGTTAGCAGACACCCTGAACCACAGGTAGCACAGTCTGTATTCATTCTGATTTCCAATATAGCACATATTGAGAACTAAGGGGGAGCAAGTGCTGATCTATCACAGGTAGAAAAATGTTGACTACCAAGATGCTGATCTCTTTATGATCATCACTGCACACAAAAAAATCTAAGATATGCACCCTCTTAAGTAGAATCATTTAAGGTTTGAAGGTCACTGGTGACCTTTCATGAGGTTCTACGCAGTGAACAAAGAAACTACAGAAATAACATTTGAGGAATAATGCAAAACATAGTTCTTATGTAAGAAAGAATTGGCAATAATAAGTAATTTGAAAGAGGGAACATACTTTCCCAAAAAGAAATAAATGTTTATATGCTTGTCTTTCAGTAATTAAAATTTGGGTCTTGCCCTGCCAATTATAATTAAATTAATATTAAAGTACAATGTTTTATTCTTGCAAGGTTTTTCTACAAAATGCTTCCTAATACCAAATACTGTATAAATTATTATCAAGTTTAAATTGTTACATAAACTATGCTGTNAATGTTTTATTCTTGCAAGGTTTTTCTACAAAATGCTTCCTAATACCAAATACTGTATAAATTATTATCAAGTTTAAATTGTTACATAAACTATGCTGTGTTGAGTTACCTTATACTGGTAAATCCAGGACTCCTCTTCTAGTGAAATCTGTGAAACAATGTTTATCTTTGAAAGGTCCCATTTTACCTAAAAAGCCTCTAAAACCATCACATCCATAGATATATTTCATCAATACTGGGATATATACAAATATAATGGTGTGCAATTAACTCACCTCTTGAGAATAAAATGGCATGATATTTCCTAGGTGTCTGAGCAACAGCTAAAAGAAGCTGTTGCACAAGCTGTGGAAAGCAACAGATTTGGAAAGGAGAGACACCAGTGGAGTACTGAAGGTAAGGGAATAAATGCATTCACTGAGACATGGTAATTTTGACTTAAAAGACATCAAGGATGAGTACTTGCTGTATTAGAATCCTTGAAAACATTAAGTAACCCAGAGCAGGAAAAAGGAAAGAGGAGGAAACCTCACAGGACAACCCTCCTAACATGTCTCTAATGATAGGTTACCAGAGTGATGAGAACAGACCAAGTCTAATTAACAACAAAAATTTTTTTGTGCAAACTTCCTCTCACAGTTACTCATCCTCTCCAATTCACAAGCTCTGTTTAGGGCTTTTCAAACAACTGTCTGTAGGTGACAGGACTATGACAACAGGGAAGTGCACAATGAAGGTGATGTCCTAGGGGTAAACCTTGTTAATCCCTTATGTGAGGAAAGGATATGCAGTCATGGCTGGAGCTATTTGCCCAGCTCAGGTATGACATCCTCTCCCAGCAATGTATTGAATTATACTCCTTTGAGTGTCTTCTAAAGGACCAATAGATAACAGTCATCATCAGTGAAACTCTAGTGCTGACATACCTATATATTGGGAAAATGTTATTTGGGTGTTCAGGAACTTGGCTGTTGGCTCTTGACCCCACAAGCCTTCAACGCATAAATCATACCTTTGCATCCACCAAGGATGATATTTAGCTGCAGATTTCATCAGCTGAATCTTAGAAGCGAGCACTTTGCATGCACTGAAGAGACATTTTGAACATGTTCCCTATGCAGGTGTTAAGAGGCTGGAAGTGAGCTGGCACGGGAGGCACCCCTGTGAGAAGCACATGGACAGGAGTGTGGGTTCCTGCAGCCGCAGGGCACAGCGGCTCATGACCCGCTCCAGCAGTGACAGCAGCTACAACCCCCGGGCCCCGTGTGCCACTGCTGCTGTGCCCCAGCTCACAGACTTGAAAGCAAGAGTACACAGTGTGGATGTACCAATCACCCGGCAACCTGGGCTGCTGTACTCATTCTCTGCCAATAATTCAGGGGGAAATTCCCCTCCGACCTGTAGTGAAGGCAGTCGAGCCTCGCAAAACACTAAGAAGTCATCAGAGATCCTCGTTAGAAAACCTAAATCATCAAAGCCCAAACCTCCACCAAGGAAATACTTCAAGCAGGACTGCACGTGTGATGACCAGGGTAATGCAGACAGAAAAGAAAAGCTTCTATCAGAAGTGGCTACATCACCTTCTGCAAGTGTTCAGGTAAAGAAAAATTTACAACTTTCTTCTTGTGACTGCATATTTGCGAGGCAGGAGAAGGAGGAAGGCAAAGCAGCTTTACATGGCAGGAGGAAGAAGGGTAGGAAAGAAAGAGAAAATATATATACATGTGAGAATTGCAGGAAAAAGATGAAGCTCTTCTGTTTTGAAAATAAGGTATTTTAGTGAAGCCAGTTTAGTACAAAATGTGATGCTCAAAGTAAGGTCAGAAGGCAGAGAATTGTCTAAAGATAATCTTCCTTGCTAAGGTATCTAAGTTAAAATCCCAGGGAGAACAGCTGCAAGCATGAATCTGAGTCCCTGCCCCTCCTGGTGAACATTTGTCACTGGTGGTATCGAGCACGCTCTAGTTCCAGGGTCATGGCCTAGGCTGGGACTGGAGGGGTTTACACAGCCTCTGATGCCAGCTTGGTGTGGCTGACCCCAGCTACCTGTGCCACAGAGTTATATAATTTATGAAGTAGTCATGAAACAATAATTAGTTCATTTCAGTAGTGGATTTTTAATGGAAGAAAGCACTAACACTACGTACAGCAGGAAATCTTGGGCTCAGATACATTTCTTGAGACCCATTTAAATAAACCCATTTAAACTGTGGTGCACATACATATTTGTTGATGAGCTACAGTATTAAAACTGTGTACATTTGTACATTTCTAAATTTCAGTTCCCTCTCTTATCTAAGACAACAGAGAGTGTTTCACTTTTGTATGAGCATGAAGGAATGTGAGATCTGCATGTTGAAACAAAATTGTGGTTTGTTTAAAACTGAAACCTCTCTTCCCCATAGTAATATGCCAGTAGAAATGAACTGTTCTCAATGCAGTGTAAAGGAAAAAAAAACAAAAAACAAACAAAAAAAAACAAACCCAACCCCCCCCAAACAGTTCCTAAGCTGCAAAGATCAATACAAAATTATATAGAGCAAACTGAAGTCCACGTATAATGTTAATATCCAAGAAAATTTCAATTAAGCATCTTTACAATCCCTTAAGTAGAAACCGCTGCTAGAAAATTGACTTTCAGAAGTAAAATTAGGGGAAACAAGTACTTGTTGAACTTATCACTCCCTGCAACTTCTTATTCTTTGTACTTAGTCATTCTAAATGACAGTGAAAAAATGCTAAATCTTAAGATCAATAAAATCCATGAAAAATCATGGTCTGTTCAGGAAGACAACTTCCTCCATTAAGACAATCTGTCTAACTGTATATACCCAAGAGAGAAAGTTTCTTGTCAGAATATATTTCAGAACATTAAGAGAAGGTTTTATTAGTGCTTTTTTTTTTTAACCTTTATTCCCCACACATTTTGTATTAGTCAGTCAGAGGCCTGCATAGCACAATTTTATATGAGGTTTCTGGTTTTTTCCAGATTCTCATACTTTTTCAGACTTTTTTTCAGATTCATATATAGTGTGGTTTGCATAATTGCATTCTGACACGCTTCTCTCTTTCCTGTTTGTTCAGCAGGAAGTTGAAGAACCAATGCTAGAGAGACATCAAACTGATGTAACCCACAGTGTCTTCACCACTTCTCCTACAGCATATGATAAGGAACACACAACTGCTGCTTCAGAGGGCAGAGATCAAGAAAGAAAAGAAAAATTCGGTATGTTTAATTCAATGAACTTTTTTTTTTCCCCAGCTAAATGTATAGTATTTAGTCTGGATTCCCAAATGGGTATTGAGCTGACTTTACTTACTCTTTAAATGTAGTCTTCAAACCATATCTGTAAATATTGGGGTGAACAAATGACATTTCAAATTATTCATTAATCTCTGTAAAGAAAGGGAAAGTAAATAAAAATCAGCATAAAAGATGATTTATTGTACTTTTTTAAATTATTGATTAATCTTTGTAAAAAAGAGAAACTGGATAAAAAGCAGCATAAGAGATGAGTTATTGTAAAAATTGTTAGTGGACAGGTACAATAATGCTGCATTGCTTCAGATGAAGCTGTTTAGTTATACTGAATATCTGATGGTATTAAAGCTTGGTTTTCACACTTCTGAAGGAAATATTTATGCTCAGTTTCAAGGCTCTAGTGTTGCATTGGTACAAACCACTGATACTTTCCTGCTGTGCTATTTAGAATTAAGGAAACTTCGTGTTAAGGGAACAAGACAATCTCAAGAGGTCTCTTACAACATAAAGGTTTATGTAATTCTGTAAGTTATGGCTCAGATCATTAAAAAAAAGTAAAAATGTTACCTTAAAAAAAAGTTCACACTGAAGCAGAAAACAGTGCCTGTGCAGCTGTACAAACAGAAGTTTGCTGCCATTCAGCTCTATCATGTCTAATATTAAAATGCTTAATTGCTCTAAGAAGTAAAAAATATTCCCATATTAGAATCAAGTTTTTACTTACCAGAAAAATCAAATGGAAGTGCCTGAGGAAATCTGAGGAAGCATAAACATCAAAGATCTTCCTATGGTAGTCTTTTTAGAGTAGGATGTACTTATAAATGTAGAAAATAAAAAATATTTTTGAAAAGAATTTACTGTAACACCAGTTTTTCTCTAGGCTGCAAACAACATTGCAATTTATTTTAACTTTCTCTTTTAGCTGTTACAGCTTGTATCAAGATTTCAGAACTCCAGAATCTCAGGATTTGTAAACCCTTGAAAGAAGCAATCTCACATTTAAGTGTGCAAGAGCCTTGTTTTCCATTTAATTCCAGTGTCTGGATTCAGAAGTTATAAATCAAGAATTATGAATTTTTAATAAGTTTAAACTTCTTAGAAACCTCATATAAATCTATCAGAGGCTTGAATGAAATCAAGCTTAATGAATTAATAATGATGCAGTGAGAAGGGATGGAGAGGCAGATGGATTGTTTATAATCAATGTGTCTTTATTACAGGGACTCCACTTTCATCAATACAAAGGCCTGTACTTAAAAGACAAGCACGGGTAGATTATAGTATTGATACAACAGAAGACCCCTGGGTTAAAATTTCTGACTGCATAAAAAGCTTATTTAATCCTACCATGAGTGAAAACAATGTCCACTTAGATTTGCAACCTGGCACAGACAAAAAAAAAGAGAATCAAAATCGAAGCAGCTCAGAGACAGTTCTGAAGAAATCAGAATCAGAGTTAGTCGGTTCCAAAGTGCTAAAATCAGATGAAAATGACAGTGTGAAAAAGGGTCCTCCTGTTGCACCTAAGCCCACCTGGTTCCGCCAAAGCCTGAAAGGATTGAGGAAAGCAAATTCAGATCAAAAACCCCAGGCAGATCAAAGTTCTCACAACCATGACAGTATTTCCAGCAAAAAACTGCAATCCAGCTTATCACGTGTGTCTCCTGGAGGATCATCAATAAAACAAAGAATAAGCTCATTTGAATCCTTGAGTGCTCCACAGTCACCTGAAAAAACCCCCCGAAGGTTGAGCCTAAAACCATCGGTGCAGAAAGAACCTTCTCCCACCGCAGCAGGGGCAGAGGCAGCTCCAGTCTGTTCAAACCAAGCCTTCCTCCAATATCGTGAGAACAGCCACCAACAGCCAGTGGCCACAAAGAGCCTGGATAGATCTTCCTCTCGCAGGGAGGGTGTTGCAATCAGCTCAGAGAAAAGCAGCAACGGCAGCACTGAAAAGTCATCAAGTCTCTTAACCCCAGGAGCCATTGCAAACTCCCATCTTGTGTCAGTAGCAAAAGCACACAGCCTAAGGTCACGGAGCTTCCCTCTTACTGCTGCCCAGGCCTGTGAGATAATGAAGCCGTATGATGAGAAGTGCAGCAAAATCTATTCCATCAGCAGCCAGGTGTCATCTGCTTTAATGAAATCATTGCTTTGCCTTTCTCAGTCCCCAGCCTCCTCTGGAAACAGTGCATGGGAAACTCTGGACACAGTGTCTCAGTCCTCCGCGGAGGAGGATGGGGCTTCCATCTCACCTGCGAGTGAGAATCATCACCTGGACACTGGGTTTTCCCTAAAGTAAGATAACACATTTCAAACTCAGATTTACAGATCAGCATTGGTGAGCAGCTGCACCAATTCACTGACAGACTAAAGTTCTAAGGTAGCAGCATGCAGAAGTAAAGCACAGACTAAGTTAACTTTTCAGAGCACGAAGGTTAAATGACTCATGACTGTTAATTTTGGTTTTAATTTGTATTATATACTTACGTGCATATTTCAGACATCCTCCTATTTAAGGAGCAGTATTTCTAATATCTCCATGATAAAGCAGATTGAAGTCCTTTGCCTGAGGCCATGAGATTATTCTTATTCTTTTATGCAATGGACTCTACTTCCTTTAAGTTAACATAATTAATTTCCATTTGCCCCTGTTTATAATAGTTGTAGGAGTTACCGCCCAAATTACATACTAATAAAATGAAAAGATTACTGCTCCAAAATTGCCTTTTGCTTTAGTGGGTATGTTCTCTCATAGCTCAATGGTTCTTTTTTGTTCTTGTCACAATGGGACAGCCTCTCAGAGCTGAGAGACTACACGGTGAGCCTGGCAGACAAAGGGAAGGAGGAAGGCAAAGAGGAACAGGGCTCACCTCAAGCATCCGGTGTGTTGGGGCAGTCAGTCATCTCTCTGCTTTCCCCTGAGGAGCTGGCAAAGCTTATAGAGGAAGTCAAAGCCCTAGATGAAGAAACCTTAAAGGTAAACGTGCCTTTTTT
>VZUA01050152.1:17965-31205 GCA_013401035.1 Horornis vulcanius
ACCCCAAGATCATGTGAATGAAATATGCCAATGACATTAATGGCTTACCAGGCTGGGTGACTGTAATCACTGCAATTTTGTTCTTATTCTCTCAGTGTTCAGCTTATATTTTCTCTGCTAAAACCTGACCAGCCCCACATATCCTTAGTTACTGATAGAAGTCACTAATTTTAAATATACTAAGTAAATGCATTAGAGACTTGTGTAGGTAAAAGGGAAAGATTCCACAATTGCTTAGATACAGGTGTTATAGTGGAAGAGCAAATAAAAACATGGATGGACAACCCAGCTGGTGAATCACACAGATAAGGATTTTTTTCTACCTGGGATGATGTCTTCATTTACAATCTCATATCTCTATTGTGATGCTGTGACTTAAGGATGCATTTAGGAAAGGCAAGAAGAAAGAGCACCAGCGGCACCAGTCAAGTATAAATCATAATTCACAAAAGGCATTCTTTCTTTAAAACACTATGTTACATCTAGGTATTTTCCTAAAATCAAAGAGAAGTGAGCAAATACCCTTGAAACTTACTTTAAAAGCCCTCATTAGGTCTAAGATAGGAAACGTCTGGTTCCTGACAGAATTTATTTCCTACTTGGAACTAAACAATTTTAATAATCCTGTTCTACCACAAAAAATAAGCGGGTCAAGCGTTTTATTAACTGACACACAGGTAAAGCTGTATCAACTCCATCTGTGTACATGCAAAAATAAAAACAATAAAATCACCTTTTTTAAAAAATAAATGCCAAAACATGGATATTCAAGCATTTCTATTAAATAGTGAACTATTTTCAGTTTCAAATAATTTTACAATAGTTTTAAGATTTGCTTTGACTGCAGAACTTTGGGTATTAAAATACCAGATATAACTACCTGGGCATTCAAAATGAAAATGCTGTATGATGCAGGTAAATTTTAGTTTCTGTTTGAGATTAATTCTTTCAGTTGTCAAGTACCAGGCTCAAAAATTAGTCACAGTATTTGGTGAAATAAATAATGAAAGGTTTTCTATCTAAATGAGAGCACACCCTGTGCAGTGATAGTCTTTAGTGTTTCAATGTCTCTTAAGCCTCAGAAACCTGAGTAAGGCTAACCTGAGACCCCCATTACCCATTTCATTTGGAACAAGAGTTCTTAAACCATTAGATGGAGCCCTCTTCTGTCTGTATGGATGAGCCCCTAAGAGACGTACAGATGTACCTCCAGTGTAGCCCCAGCTGCACCACACCGAGGGACTGAGAGAACCTGGGAGACTTTGAATACAAAATACACCTTCTCCCTTAGAAGAACAAGTGCTGATCTTCTGTTTATTATCACATTGACTCAGGAGGTTGACTGGACAGCAAAGCCACTGAAGAGGGACAGCTGGAGCTAGGGTGTCCTTGTTCATTTTCAGATGTGCCTCGCTTGCTGAGCTGAAGGAAGAAGCACACTGGTGTGACAGGATCCACTTACACTGGCATTAGCTATGCTAAGCCTGCCTGATAGATAGAAAACTTCTGTCTTCAGAACAGATTTTAGGCACATTTCATCAGCCCAAGTTTAATCCTGCTGACAGCATGCCTACTTTAATGCCACCTTTCTTTGCGGAAGATTTCACCCGTCTTTTCTCAACAGCTTTTTCCACAGGGTTCCTTGGGGGTGTGAAGGGTGAGAAATTGCTAGCAAGAGGTCACATTCCTTTACCCAAGAGATTTGATGCAAGTCCTAGACTAAAGGTTAAATTATGATGTTAAATTATTCAGCTTCACAAGTAGTGGGATTAGGTAATGCAGTTCACATGTTCCTTACGCTCAGCCAGACTCGAGGCCAGTAGTGACTCCTGGTAGTTGTTACAGATTATTTGTCCTCTGAGAACATTGATCCACTGCCAAACATTTTACAGTTGTGAGGCACCAAGTAAGGACTTTTTTTTCCCCCATTTAGCTGGTAAAGTGCCATATNGTTGTGTTTTTCAGGGATTTTTTTTTTTGATTGTGGATTTTTTTCTTTTTTGTTTTAATGGCTTATATTATAGTTCCAGCAATTTCAGTAAGCCCCAGCATCTTTCTTCTCTCACAATCTCTGAATAAGCATCACTGCTGGTAGCCCACACCTTTCCTTTTCCACCCCTGCAGCAGCTTCTGATTTGCTCATCTTTGCTCTCTGCAGGGAAGGTATCTCAGCTGCCTTGCATTCATTCTTCATTCAGCAAAATGTTTAACAAATGTTCAGTGACAGCCTGTTGCACACCAGTTTAATAGTGCATAAAACAGAGAGGCTACTGCAAGCAGCTTTTGGAAATTCAGCATTTTGTATTTAAAGCAATTCAGCTTTGTAGTAATGTGATGGTTTGCTCTGCAGCTAGATTTACAGAGATGCATGGCTTTATGTAAAGTAGTATTAATGCTTTTTTAAGACACTTTTGGATTTTGAGTAAGTCTTTGTAAACTACTATGACATGTGTTCCAGATGTTGTGAGAGGAGGGGTCAATGATGCAAATATCTCACTAACCTCAGGGTACTTCCCATTCCATGTTCTCCAAGAAGTTAGTAAGAAAATTTTGAAGATACAAGAAACATCATAGCAAATTCAATCAATAATATGTTTCTCTGTTGAATATGTATTTCTACCTAATGGAAAAGTCTTGAGTGCTGTTTAAGCACTTCCTTACCAGACCATATCTTCTGACCACAAGTGAAGCTGTTTTGCTTAAGGGGAGAGGAGTTTGTATTAGAGAGGAAAACTGCAACCAATTTTTCAAACTTGAAATGCAGGCTTGGAGATATGATGTCCCAAATTTCCTTTTTTCTTCCCAGCCTCTCCCTGTGCTCTTGGTTTATTTAGCAGCCCCAATTTTTTCAGATTTCTCTCTCCCCTCACTGTCAATTCCTTTCTTCTTATATTTCTATCCCCTTGCCATACCTTGGAGGGGTTATACACTTTGCCTTGGTAGCACCTGCTACACGTGGCTGCGTGGAGGAAAGCTCTCCATCTCTTTCTGTGTGATTGGCAAGTGGCTTCAGTGAGGTACAAAGAGGAGCAGAAGCACCTTGCCTATGAGGATCTCTGGCATCCCTGCGCCTGGATTCCTGCCCTGGCTGCTGTAACAGGCTCTGGGAATCCCTGTTTAGCCACGTGTTCTGCCTACTACATGAAAGACTCCATTTTTTCCTAGGGCTGAAGATGGCAGTGCAAACCTATTCGTATCCTTTCCTCCTAGAAGGCTGTACTTATTTTGTCTATCACAGGATAACTGCTTTCCCAGCAAACTTTGCTGAAGGCAAAACAATGGAGGCTCCTTTCACTGCTTAAAGAGCATCTCTGGGGTTGCAGGAGAACTTACTGGGTCTTTCCTGTTGTTCTCCTTCCTGTTACACAGGCTTCCCATTGGCAGCCAGCTCTTCTGAGCCCAGCCAGGAGATATTATTGCAAAAGAACAGAAGGGAAGTAGCTGTTGGGGCCAAGAGCATCCTTTTACACATAATACTGAGTCTTATAAAAGCATTTGGTAGTTAGGCATCATTCCCTGCCTGCATTCAATCCCTGTGAATGTTTTTAAGCATCTTTGCTCTTAGCAAAGCCTTCCTTTTCAAGTTGTACATTAAACATAAGAAATGACATTTGAAGAAATACTTTTGTGTGTGGTTAGTCTCTAAGGCTGATCTTCTAAGAATAAGCCAATCAAATGCAAATCTATTTCCCAACACCATATAATATGTTATCTTAATATAGATATCTTTCCAGGCAGTATGGTTTCCCTAACAGCAAAAACCAGAAAGCTGTCCTCATGGAGGGGGTTGGAAATAGTACAACACTGATGAGGTAATTTTATTGCAACATAGTCAAGGAGCCTCCAGATTGTCACTTTCCATAAATCCTGGTTGCTGTCTGCAGCTGGTAACAAAGCTAACAGTGCACCTCTGAAAGCATCCCACTTCAGTGGTCTGCCTCCATTTACCTTTGGCACACCAGCAATATCAATAGAGGGATACAAGCTGCACCTTCACCAGTCCTTTGTGAACATGAAGTAACTACACAGAACAAAACACAGTCTCAGCTCAACTTTTCATCCCTGCCTAAGTTTTCGTGAGGCAAGAAAAAGGTGACAGATTTTTAAAGAGTCACCACCTGGTAAAGAACACCAGAAAAATCCAAGTGACTCCTAGCTGAATGTACTTATCTTCCATCGGTTCTGGAACTGGCAGGTGAACAACATGAAAGGGAAACATTTTCTCTGTATGAGCTTTCTTACAGCAGTAGGTGAGAACAGCACTTTTGTTTCAGGTATAAAATATTGTAACTATAAAACTGAGCCTGTTCTTAGTTTTCTCTTCCTCAACAAGGAAAATAGTGGAAACTAATTTTGAGTTAGTTTTTGAGTATAGAAAATAATAGGAAAGCTTCACACTTATCAGCTCTGCATTACCCTACGACATTAGAAATGTTTAATAAGAAATACCATCTTTTTATAAGAAATATCACCTTGATTTCTGTAATGAAAAGACATTTAACAACTCAGCATAATAAAACCCAGGTGCTCTACACAAAATGACTGGTGGATCACTGGGGTTAATTTTCCAGAGAACTACTAAAGTACTGAAGAACAGAATGAGAATTCAAACAGCAGTAATGTGCCAAAAGGATGATTTCATTCACTATTTCATATGTGCAAAAATGGAGCGACAAATCACCTCCGTCAAGACAAAACTGCTGCAGAGAACACAGCAAGGAGTCTGTATTTTTACCTTTGTTCTTACAAGAAGAACAATGGAAGGTTTGCAAAGTGCATTCTGGTCTGTCAAAAGCACTTAATGTTTGAGTCACCACAATGCCTGTGACCTGAAACGCCTACCAACTCTTTTTTTCTGTGTTGATTAAACTTCATTAGAGGTGAAAGAACTGCATGCTGTTGCAGGAGAGGGGAGGAGGCAGCTCTAAGAGGCCACTTTCCAAGCAGATTTCCCAGAAATACAGCAACTAATAAAGAGCCTTAGAAATGCTTTTCTTGCACTTCTATTTATTATGTCATGAAGTGCAAACTAAAAGCTTAATGAATCATAAAATGCAGCATTTTTATGATTATTTCTTCATGCCTAATCCAGACCTGTCTAAATAAACAAAGATAGTAATGTACAGGCAGAATTTGGATCTAGCTTACCCTCAGCCAAGGTCATGTACACAAAACAAAGGGTTCTGTGAAGAGAGCTCATGGAGCCTGATTTGCTATAGATTTTATCTGGGAGCTCAGTTCACTGGGGGCAAACTGTGTATGCATTTTTAAATGAAGTTTTATCTGGATTTGGGATACTCATGACATAGTTTTTCATGTAGAATCTTCTGTGTCTAGTAGGAGCTGAATCCTTAGTAGAGGCACTCTCTGTTATTAGGGGCACCCTTAAAGCCTCTCTCTCCCCTTGGTAATGAGGTCCTGATTTTCATAAATATATAAGAACGTAAATTGTTTGGAGACTGCTGCTGCTCTCCAATTTGGTTAAAATTTACTAGTGGGTTAAAAAGGCTGCCACAGCAGGACAGAGAGATGCAAGACCACATCCAAATCACATGATTGTATAAGCCTATTTCCTTACAAAACCAGAAGAGGAATGAATTCCAAGACCCACAGAAAGGAAATCACAAAGAAGGAAAAGAGCAATTTAAGCAATATATTAACAGTACCTACAAAGCACTTCCTATTCCTGTCCACAGCAAATCTACACACATAAAAGAAAATTATTGAGGCAAATATTGTTCACAGATTAAAAACATCTTATTGGCACAGTAGTTCTACTCATTTACCACATTAGTTTTACTTTTCCTTACAGTAAACACAACTGAATTTCACTGAGCTACTACCAAAGTATTCTCATGCTTCATTATCCTAATATCAATAAAGCAAAATAGTGCATCAAAGAACTATTACCTAGTGAATGACATTTCTTACTGTAGAAGCAAAAAACCCACTGATATAATTAATTTCTTTTTTTTTTTTTTCTTTCCATAGACAAGAAATCAGGTACAAGTCTCTGTTCAAATTAGTAGGAGAATGAGGTTTTAATCCTTTTTAAGATTTTTGCTTTTATCCTGTAAGCCATACAGTTTTGTCTTACACAGTACTTTTCACTGTAAACAGGATCAAAGCAAACTTTCAGAAAACACCTCTTTCGTTCTGCTCTGGAAAATTATCTCCTTTGTTTCCTTTTCCCTCCCCATGAGCTGTTTTCAGTGTTTGCACCAAGTTGTTAGTCATAAAAAGTTACCAGACCTGGAGGGTGTTAGCTTTGCAATGAAGCAGAAACGAGTCATGGATGAGGTTCTCTCCTAATAACTTTATCGTATGAATGACACAGAAATTGTGGCAACCTGGGCATACTGATGCAACTTACTTTGAACCAACAATTTGATCATATTTTAGAAGAAATTATTTCTGACAAATAGTCCAAATGGGCCTCTCTTCCACAAGAGAAGACAAATTTATGTTGTCCTAAAAGCATTTACACAGCGGCAGGGTTGTATGGCACAAGGAAGACACCTTTGCTGAGATCTATGTTACTAATGATGGAATGACGGCAGCACTTGTAGCTCTCTCCCAGCTTTAAACACGCCGCCCATCCACTCTCTTGTCTGTCCTCCCAGCTGTAACCCTTGCTGGGTTCCCTCTCCCTGCTTTTCTCCTCCTCCTCATCTCCCGCAGCGAGGGCAGTGCCGGGGCAGGGGCCGCGCACCGCCCCGAGCTGCTGCAGGTGCTCCGCCAGCCGCGCTGTGCAGGGACCGCAGCCGCCGGGGGCAGGGACTGCAGGTCCCTGCAGAGAGGGGACACGGCCTCTGCACCTGGGCCAGGGTCTGCAGATTGGGAAGAGCTCAGTGTAGCTCCCACTGAAGTGCGCCTAGGTGGGCGATGCTCAAGGCAAATCGTCAGCTGGGGAACCCACCCGTGACAGCTTTTACAACTTTTTCACTGCAGCTGCTGACATCACTGCAGGAGCATCACGCGTGGGTGCAGCACTGCTCCAGGGGCTCAGTTCAGGGAGGCAACGCTAATCTCTAGTACTTAACAAAGAGGAGGTTTTTGTGAATACTTAGGTTGGTAGGTAGATTAGATTTGATACTATGAGAAGGGACTATAAAGCCAAAGATTTTATAGAATCTATCACTCAAAGGAGCAAATTACCTTGTTTCCTTGCTTCTGAATTAGCTGCAGTCTCAGTGCTAATTTTTAACTCTCAAAATCTGCTCCTTGCAATATATGCTAGTTAAATTCAAGAATTTACTGTTTCTTGTGTTTAATGGAGCAGTCTTGCATAAGAAGTACAGACATTGTCTAACAAACGTGCTTGTAGTCTTGTTTTTTTCCTGGAATTTTTCTTACTAATTATTCAGGTACAAATAAATAGCTGGTTGGGAAGTTTGTGTACAGAGACAAGTTAGCAAAGTGCCAAGTTCCAGGAGTAGCCTAAGTGCTCGCTGTGGAGGTAGCCTTTCTCATGACAATCATGCTTTGTCTTTTCAGCAGACAAGCTGTACCAGTTGCCACGTGGCTGTTTTTCTGATGGCCTCCTCTCCCAGGGCAACAAAATCCCCAGCAAGCAGCAGTGACTGCTACAATTGCTGAGAGCAGAAATAAATGCACATTCAGGACTGATCTACTAAGAGCCTTTACTTTCCTTACCCCAGCCCATTATCTGTGTTTTGCATCAGTTACACAGCGGCCCAGAAGTAACTAAACAATTCTGAAACCCGAACAGCTGAAATTGTTTCAGTCCCTCCCCACCACCAAGAAGCTCAATCCACCTCTGGCTATGGTTTAAAACTCAAGCTTTTTCATTCAACTGTTTTTCAAAATACACACTCTCTGGACTTAGAGTAACCCAGAAATAGCAAGGAATTAATACAGACAAGAACTTTAATGCTCTCACACATATAACATTTGTAAATTTCTTATCACTTTTGAATTGTTTTCTCATCTCTAAGTGGCAGTTTGCCAGTAGGCTCTACCTCCTGAACTTCTCTTTTGTGTGTGCTAGATTCAGTACAAGCATCAGAACATGTTAATATTTCTATTTTTGCACCAAGCACCAGTTTGTAAAATGACAAATATGGTAGCACATATTCAATTTAATAGAGGCTTATGATCAAAATCATATTTTTGTTGAGATCTAAATGAAGGAAACTTCTTTGTCATGTGTAGCTTTGGGGAATCAGATGTGCACCAATTAGAAATCACCCTTTTTTTTTTCCCTTGAGATATTAAATATAACTGCTCAGAACTCATCTTGTTTTCTTGCTAGAAAACAATACACTTGAGAGAGAAATGCTGCATTTCCCACCTCCCTACCTCCTCCCTTGTGGCTTTATCACACATATAAATAATTTTTATACCATACCATTATTCTACAATAAAACATTCAGATTTGTCACTTGTGTCTCCTTCAAGATGGCAGGATGCAAATCCACACACCTTCCAAAAGTAATAAAAAAGGCTTCTTTCTTTATAGTTTATAATTTGAATACTTCCTGTACTCATTTCTAGCTCAAGATCCCACTCTGGGAAGTTTTCCTCCAGTTTTCTGTTTCCATTCAGCTGTAGGAAGGCAGGGTTCAAATCCTTCCTTTACCGGTTTCTTTTTCAGCACTATACAGCAGCAGAGCTCACATCTGCATTAAGTGCTCTTTGTAATTCTGCCTTCAATGAGAGACATTTTAAGAAATGTGGAAGAAGGTACAGTTTACTGTAATGGACGCAAGAGGATGTTTGGCAAGAGAGATACTAAAAAGACAATGAAGATTTCTGCATAAATAGATCTTATAATAAGCATTTTATCTTTGGATCTTCTATTTCATTCTAATGTGAAGGGGGATATTACCAAAAGTGGTCCAAAATGCAACTGTATTTTTGGACAGCAGAGCCTAATATAGAGTTGCAATAAATCAATGTTTCAGTCAGTTATTTATTGTATTTTAAACCAGAGACAGAGCAGGTAAGATGACAGTAGTACTTCTTGCTGCTTTTGCCAAAAGCTGAGATTGTCTGGCAGGACTGATGGGCTCTTTAACTACAGTGTGGTTTGCTCACTTAGGGAAAATCCACCCAGGCAACAAACTCAAATCTAGAAAAGGCACAATTAAAAGTCCAATTTAAAGTCCAAACGTTTACTCAAAAGTAGTACATCCACAATTATATACATACAAATTGAAATAAACATGCATATAAACATATACATGTAAAAAGATAGTTAAAACAGCCTTGCATTCCCCTCTGCTCTTGTTCAGCTGTCCAGATGAAAAATAATACAAGAGAGAAGATGGCATTCAGCAACGAACAGCACAACTTTGGCAGCCTGCATTTGTCTTTACTTTGTCGATTTTTTAAGAAATTGGACATGAAGAGGCTCTTATTTGCATGACTTCCCTCACTATTAAGGGCTAGATAACCCTGAATAACAACAGAAGAAGAACCAGATTTTACTGCCCCAACCATCTTGCTCCAATTTAGTTCTCACTCCTCCTCATCTTTCAGACAGCCCTGCCCATACCAGAGTTCCAGCTTTTTCTTTTGAAGGAGACATAAAGAAGGGACAGTTTTGATGTTGGCAGGCATATGATCCATGCAAGTTCTAGAGCAGAAATGCAAGAAAATATTTCTTACCACCAGCAAGACCTGTAACATTACTATTTTTCAGAAAGAGAACAGTTTAACTTTTGGACATGTCCCATATCCAGAATATATTCCACTGCCCTCTGCAGGAGTGTCAAAATGTGACTCAGCTACAGTGCCAGAACCTCTCTGTAAGCAGACACAATCACATTGTTGCTTCTTACTAAAATTTGAAGTGTGGCAGTTGTGGCCCTGATTTCAAGGTAATGACAGAAAATGTTACTACTCCAGAGACATGCAGTCACAGTTGCACTAGAGAGAAGCCTGGCCTTTAGACAGTTGTAAGAGCTGCTGTTCATAAAATCATTTATTTGCCAGGTATCTCAGACAATTTCCTGTTGGGTAAGGAAATATCCTTTCTATGGAGCAAGAGTAACTGTAGCACTGGAAAAGTGATGGGTTGAGACAACACCAATAGTGAGCTACCAAAGCTTCTTTCTAAGTCCCAGGTAGTCACTGTATTCCCTAGTAGGACCATTTTCCTTTCTTTTTCATTACAACTGGTCACTCTGGTGAGCTTGGTTTATGGTGACCTCATGACTGGAAGCTTCTGCTGACTTCTATAGGAGTTGGGCCAATACAAATGTTTTTCAGAATTAATGTCTGAAATGCACCTCAAAGTTAGAAATAAAGTTTTCAAACTACGACAAATGAGGAAAAAGCCATTGCAGTGTCTCTATTCAAGGAAACTGGAAGGTTCACAGGGAGCCTTAAGCATACTTCAGTTATGATCTGGCTGGGTTTTGGGGTCTTTAGCTTAAATGATATGTCTCCTTTTCATGCAAGGAGGCTGAGTCCAAGTTCTGTACAGAATTTTCTCCAAGCATCAAGATTTTAGTTACCTTCCTAGAATCTGAAAATAGGGGAAAAATCTAAACTCTTGCCTTTTGACTTTTTTGGGAACCTGAAAGTGCTGAACTTGCTGATAAATATTAAGAAGCTCTTCACTGTCTTCATGATAAGATGGAAACAAAACTTTCACTGAGTCTAAAAGTAATGGAAGTAAAGCTCTAATTAATTTCAGGAGACCACAGACAGTCAAATCTGATAATTCTTCTACAGGTTCAAAAGAGAAGAGACTGAAAAAGGCTTTGACTCATCTGTCATTTATGCTGCCCTAATATACATAGGCTACAGAACTTCTTCTGAGAGCCAACTCAGACTAAAGAAGAATTCTCAAAGCTCATTATACGGTACTTGCAAATGAGTTGAAGTGCTAAGCCTTTGATTTCTGGAGTCGCCAAACACTGGCTCAAACCCCGACCCCCCAGCACACAGCCTACATAACTAGGATATGCACTGAGGAAATCAAGAGGGAGACTTTTTCCTCAAGAGTTTAGGGCAACAATAGAGCCAATCCCATCTTTAACAGCTCTCAGACACAGCTTTTCTCCACTGCAATGGCAAATGTACAGATGTATCTCAGCGCCCTAGAGTGTTCTTTCTCTGGCCCTGGGGAAACTCTAGCAGTTCCCTCCAGGCTGTGTAAGTGTTGGTCTCCCTGTATGACAGACCCAGTGCCTGCATGGCTCTGCCTGGGTGTTCAGAAAGAGTTGTGAAGCTGTACAACATATTGCACCTATCTGCAAAGATTACCTTGTAGACAAAAATAAGACCATGAGATGTTAAAGACTCCCCAAACAGCTCCCAGCTGCATGGCTATTGGCCCAGTTCTCATTGCCATTTGTTACAACACTGTCCAGAAGGGCAGGAGCATTTCAATAGGAACATATTCTCTAGCCAGGCTATGGAGTGTGCAAGTATGAGAGCTGTGCATCACAGGATTAATTTAGAGGCAGCATTATTCACCTTGAGTTCTGAGGCTGGGCTGTGGTGTGGGGTAAGCCGGCTAACATTGCCATTTCATTCTTATGGCTGTGGGTGGGGAGGAAAGATAACAAAGAAACACTTTCTTAGGAGTTCTTTTCCAAAGTGTCGTCATCTGAGCACGGAGGATTAAATCCTCTACTGACATAGACTGACATAAATCAATTGCCTTTAAGTACTGTAGCTGCATTAGATCTGGCCCAGAGCTTCTTCAGGTCATCAGAAAATATGTTATTATTTATCTTTGGCTTCACTAGGACTCCTTCATTTCACTCCCAGGAGGCAAAAACTGATACAGAGTTACATGTCTGAAAATACCCTCCATGTGGTTAACTTTTATGTGATGACTGAAATCTCAAGGTATGAGCACTGTATTTCTGTTAACTTTGTCAGATTGAGCTGCTGTACAACTCAAAAGCTGAGTCAAATTTTATAATCATGCAATTAAAATCATGAGGGGAACCTTCCACAGTCTCAACAGAAAACAGTCTAAGATAATGGTTTGGGGGTTTTCTTAATATGTACCTTGTCTACATGGTTCTGCTGTTTGGGTTTGACTATTTTTTTTTCCAGCTATGTGTTTTTTCCAACTGTGTGGGCTGCTTACAGAGTGCTGAAAACATCATCAAGGCTATGTCTGATCACTATGCCAGGAGCATGCTAGATGGAAAAGGATTTATGAATGTCAAAACACTCCAGAGAAACAGGCCCAAGGGGCCAGAAATCATCCTTTTAGTTAATCTCTGCAGAGGCTTTTGTAGACACTGCATAGGACATCCATCACCAGGGGTTTCCAAGAGGAAAGGAAGAGAGGGAAAGTGTAAGCACTTGCAAACGTCTCATCAGTAGGGCTTAAAAATATAGGCTCTCCCACTTTCTGGAGGACAAATGGCCTAGATTCCCTGTGATCTTTTCTATCTCAGTGTTGGTTTTTGTTTTTTTTTTNTGCAGGCTCCTCAAAGGTAAATCACAATTCATTTAGTGGTGGTTTTCTGGATTACATGAGAGACAAACTAATCTCAGGAATAGCTACTGGTTTGATTTCAAAAGCTCTTAATATTGAGGGTGTAGGTTATCTAATTAGTCTTTTGTGCAACAAACCTTTCCTTTCTTCTAATGAGGATAATGTGTCTTAATTATTGTTGTGTTACTAGGTCAGGCCACAAATTTAGTAGAACCTGATGTAGTCAGTTGGCCATCATAACATGGTATTTCCATTTAACATAAGCATTTTAATGGTTAAGTTTGTGGAATATATTTTGCATGTTCCTTCACAATTTCTGCCTCCTCTTTCACAGTCAGAGCAATGAAAAAAAGTGCCTATTGAGCAGGGCAGCAAGTGTCCAGGAGACCTTCTTATGGGATGTTGTTACAAACTTGTCTCCAACATACCTTTCTTCTGTAGCTCCCTAGAGGGAAAATTGAGGTGATGTTATCAGGCTGATCTTTATGATACTAGTCATCTCTTTTTCCAGCCTGGGAAGAAATGCATACCACCAGATAACCCTGTGGTCACAAAGAGAAGTGGATAACATCTCACTGAACTTGGACTTCAGTTCCTACATCTTTTGCTGAAGTAAGTTGTTCATGATAGTAGTGGGTGGCCAGGTTTCATCTCTTAAATACACAGTTGAATAAAAACCACCCTCCCCTTGTCTTCACAGTTAATAATTTCAGGGCATGTACTATTTTTCATGGAGGTCATAAAACTTCTTAATAATCTAAAAAGACACATTTTTTTTCTGTTGCCTACAGCAGAGAATGCATCTTG
>VZUA01050162.1:0-10958 GCA_013401035.1 Horornis vulcanius
TGAAGATAATTTCATGACTCCTTGCTTTAAGTTAGACGTAGGCTTAAGTTCCTTAAATGCTATAATCTGATCTGGCTAAAAACAATTAGCAGGGATGATCAAAACTTAAGCTTTGCCTGAATCCACTTAAAGACCTGAGGGATTTCTGCTACACTGTTTTGTTTTATTAACCCAAAGGTAAAAATAGCTCCTGTAGCCAGAGAGCCTTAATCAAATGAAGGAATAGTTGTTAGAATAATAACAATGATGGTACTTCAAAGGAAAGAGGAGGGGGTAGAAACAATCAAAACCAAAATGGAGGAAAGCCACCCACCAAAGACGTGTTGAAGGGATGTAAACAGCCCTGAGAGTACACACACCAATCCTGGAACTTCTCCTGGTTAAGTAGCACATCCCATTTGCCAGCAGTTACTGTCAGAGGTCTGAGAAGCCTTTCTTGCTTTCAGTGATGGAGCTGCAGTCTGCAATTAAGTAATGTTTTGTTTCAGAGACTTGCTTGAGGGGAGGTAGTGCT
Source organism: Horornis vulcanius (assembly GCA_013401035.1). Taxonomy (NCBI): domain Eukaryota; kingdom Metazoa; phylum Chordata; class Aves; order Passeriformes; family Scotocercidae; genus Horornis; species Horornis vulcanius. The sequence continues at coordinate 515 of VZUA01050162.1, forward strand.
TGTGTAAAGGCTGCCTTTACTCAGATTTAGAAGTGGCGTAGCTTCCGAGGAGACAAATCATCTCATTAACTCCTGGCGAGGAGGCGGTGTGCAGCCAGGGTGCTCAACCAGTGCTCAGCATGGTCTTTGTCACATAGTACAATTTGTAATTGCTGATTACTTTTTGGCTGACGTTGAAAGCCTGCCCAGAGTGCAAAACAGTAAGTAATCATCCTCCCCCACCTCCAGTCTAGTTCAGTGGGAGCTTCAGAGAAGAGGCAGCCAAGTCTGGCTGAAAGAAAGGCTCATTTGGTCATCTCAAACTCTCCAAAATGATAAATTAAATTCCAGAAGAATCATGCTGTAAGTAGGTTCTGTGTATGAATGCATTTTGGAAGCATGAATACATTTTGGAAGTGTTTTGTTCCCCTCTCTCTTATATATTTATTTTACCAGCTATTTCAGTGCCTGGGCTTTAGGGGATCCTTTTGGGTGTTTTTTTAATACTCATCATGGAGCTTGGGAAACCATGGGATTTCTCATACATAAGTGCATCCACCATAGGCTTGTTCTTGTTTGCAGTCCGGAAGTAACAATTATCCAAGCATATTTTTAGAATATTTAGAAGAAAAACAGTATTTGAACTAAAAGCCATTATTTATTGTAGCTTTTAAAAGTGACATACTAAGGAAGTTAAAGTTATATTGTTGTCAGCAAGGTGATTAAATTTTGGAAAGCTCATGTCGGTGAAAACAAAGGAGTGTGCAGAAGACAGAGATGCTGAGTAGAATAGATGTTCTACTGAAATTTGTCCATTGCTCAATCAAACTCATTCAGAAAATGCTCAGTCCCTAACCCTGGTTCTTTCTTAGGCCTGTCCTGCACGCTCCCAGTTTTAATTTCTGTGTGAAAACATAGGCTGTCTTTGGCTGCCTACTTCCCACCTCATTTTCCAGGTACATGGAAGACAGCCTTCATTTGAATACATAAGAACAAGAATTTAGGAAACAGTTTTCCCAAGAGGGCAGCTCTGGGAAACTAGACTGCCTAGTCACCAGGTTGTTGTTGAGTTAGCTCCTACTGATGACTCCTGGGTTGCTGACATATGTGAAACACCAGAGCTGTGAAGGGAGAGAGCCTTGCTGGTGCAAGGTTGGCTCACATTTGGAGCATCTTGTGGCAGGGCTTGTTTTGCTGGAGGCTGGAATTCACGTGTGTGCTGTATGTGGCGCATGTATTCTGTTTTGACAGAACCAGCTCTTGCAGGCTGCATTACTAAGGTACAATGATTAATGATGATACATGGAGGGATCATTTGAACTGTAAAGGTTTTCTCTGGAGAAATCTGAGATAGCAAGGTAAATTAATGTTTTCTGGGGAGATTAATTATACAAAATTATGCTTAATTAAAAGGAATATTTTACTGTAGCTTAATCAAAAAATCCAGTCTTTAGTCTCCAAGTGGGCCTCTTTAGATATCAGTAGGGCTGAAGAATATTAGCAGTGCAGGTGGGACTTACTTACAGTCAGGTATTACTGGAAGAGATTGAACTTCAGACCCATTCATAGGGAAAGAAGGGCTGTGGAAAACTAGGAGACTTGCAAGTCAAATAAAATGTTTGTGTAGGTATTTAGAATGTCCTGTCAGCATGGAAGGGGTTTTGCCCTTAAAAAAGAGTAGAAACTCTACTCTTTTTTCAGTGTTCAGAGTAGTTCCAGGTAACAGACAGCTCCCCGTATTCTATCTGTTAACCACAGACAACATGGGAGCAACTTAATATGTACAGAGAACAAAGGGATTAATGTCAAGTGTTGCTGAACTAATTTGTTATCCAGAAGCTCTCAGCTAAGTGCGAGTCTGGAATGCATCCGTTCTCCCAGTATTGCGCTTGTGTAATTATTTGTTTAAGAGGTATTCTTGTGTTTACTGCCTTTTCCTGAAGCTGGTGTTTGCTTTGCAGAGCCCCTCAGGTAGGTCTGGCCTCTTTGGGAAGTCTAAGGCCCAGTCATGCATAAATGAGGGACACATCTCATTAGTGAGCCAGCAGTTCAGATTCTCAGAAGGCGTTCAAAGCATGACGTGCAGAGCATTTCATGCCAAAGAAAAGAATATCAGATATACATTTATGTCTTGTGGGCAGTAGTTTAACATGGCAAGTGTCCTGTGGCACACTCATGACGTAAGGGTATCCTGAGAAATGAGCAGTTTTATAGAATGTAGCAGATTCTCTCTTTGGATTTCTTTGTCCCCCCGTTTCAACTCCCAGCTGTGTCAGTTGTTATTCACCAGAAGTAGCACTGATGTTGATCGTGTTGATTTTTCATGCCCAGGGTTTTTGGTTTTGGCCAACTTTTATATCCTACTGTTTCCCTTAATGTCTTTAGGATTTGTATACAACTATGGAGCAAGACTTCAGTGTCTTCCAGCGGCAATCATTCTGCTTGGAGCTTGATTCTAGTGTTAACTAGAATCCTGAAGGATGCAATTATTCCTTTTTCCCCATGACATAGATTCTGTTTCATGCCAGCCAGTTATTCTCTCTCTTCTCTTTATACCACCTCCACGGGTATAAATGTTGTTCTCACTCAGCCCACGATCAGGCAAATTTCTTTACAGATAAAATTGCACACAGGAAATCTGACATTATTGCAGCAAGCTGAATTTCATGCTCAGAGCAGTAGCTTAGACAGCTGCTCAAGCAGTGGAGTAAATACGATAGTCCTACTCAGCGAAGGTCATTATGCATTTTTAGCTGGGGACCAAGCTGGGCACTCTTCTTGTTAGAAGAGTTAAGAGCAGCAATGTAGATTTGGACACAGCAGAAGAAAAGTAAAATGAACCAATCCAGGCTGGATATTTGCTGTATAGGTCTCATATCCTGTGTCTTTTATTAGGATTCATGGTGAGTAAGAAACAGTCACTTTTAGGAAGAAAACTTTGAGTCTTATCTGCCCCTTGAAGGATAGTGAGGCAATACTGAAGCTCATAGTAAATAGCATTGTTTTGGTCAGAAACTTCCATACTGAACTGTAGGAGGAAACTTGAGTATGTGCTCCAGTGTTTGATTTGCCTGTCTTTCCAGATCCTTAATACAGTGATAGAAGTCATGTTTGTTCTGCAGGTCTTCTCTATGCTTGGTTGGGCTTGACTTTTCTGTCATTTTTTGATTGCTCTGATATGCTGCTGTTCCTGCAATGAACTCTCCTATTGTGATGTACCTTTTTTTTTTTTTTCCTGGGGTTATTATTTTTGCCACTTCTAGGTGGGTGCTTTTGTGGCATTCCTTGGATGCATTTCAGGGAGTGTATCCCAGTGCAAATCAGTGGGATGATATGATAATCTGGCATTTGATAGCACGATTTTGGCAGAGCTATCTGAGTGTGAAATTTTATCAGACTGGGCATTAAAGAGCAGTGTTGTTGCAGATTGCTGGCTTTAGTGTGGTGTTTAGCCTGGCTGGCCCAAGGGGTGTTTCAGCTCTCAGATGGCCACGGGCAGTACTGCAAACAGGTATCCTCTAGACCAGGGGTCCTCCTGGAGCACCTTCCCTTGTGGCTTGGGGATGAAAGCTGCAGACAAAACAAAGCTCTTCAAGTAACTTCTGTTAACCTGAATTCAGGGGAGGAAGATTTTACTTGTGTTCACCAGGTGTCCAAGGTGTTAACTATCTTCCCTTTCCATGCTGCAGCAGGAATCCTGGTAGGTGCATTTTTTAAAAAGAACCACATCTGAAGTCTGTTGGACAGGGTTTTTTTGTAATCTAAGAATATTGTAAGGTAATTTCAAAAAGCAATCACCTTTTTAAAGAAGTTTGGGGGACAAGATTCTGCCACTGAGCTGAGTAAATGTATGAGGCAGAGAGGGTGTTCACTGTGCAGTAAAGACATAGCCTGCATGGTATATCAGTGGCAGCTTTGTGATGAGCTCATACATTCAAAGAACAGAAACTGGGAAACTGCATACAATGACTGACAGGCTTTTTAATTGCCCTTTGTCTGTGTTAAAATATTCTTAATTGAATAACATTGTCCTAATGAGAGACTGCAGTGCCGTGCTGACAGGGCAGCGTTCAGGGAGCAGCCGTGCTGCTGCTGGCAGTGGTATCAGTGTCAAAGGAGGTGTGGGTGGAGAGAGCTGGTGCTGGCCACCTCATTTACCAAAAAAGAAAACAACTGATTTGCTCAGCTTTTGTTTCAGTTGGGCATTAGGGGTGGGAGCATGATGGTAAGCAAAACTGAGTTCAATTTGACTGGAAGACAGGATGTAGTGGTTTAATCAAATGGAGAGCTTTGCTACGAGAGACTGAGTTGCACTAGGGAATACCTTGACTTGTTTTATTTCTTAATCTTTGACATGGATGGTCAAGAAGTGGAGCTCTGTCCAGCTGTATCACTGCTGTGTCAGAAACATGGATTCAGTTTCATTTAAGAATTGCCCCTTGCTCCTTTAAAACATACTTGTTTCCAGATTTGTTGTTTTCTGGGTTGTTGTTTTCTCTTGAAAGTAGAATTGTCAAGAGTGACAATATTTCATCATTTATGACATGTTTTCTGGGTAGGGTTTAGCTTCCCCATTAAGTGTTTTTTACTTCCCCATGGAATGTTTTTTTAAGAAATAGCCTTCATCAATTACAGCAGAACAAGAAAAACTGCGTCTCTCTTTAAACTGAAAGAGTGAAAGTGGACACCAGCTCTATGAACTCAGGGAGAGCTCTCTTAAAACTGAAAAAACATACCTGGTTTATCCTTTGCCAGAAATATTTTCAGAAGACTGCCAAAGTGCACATACTGAAGAGGGGGGAAATGCTGTAACCTCCTCTGTGATGTTAGATTAGCAACCTGATGCCCTGCCTTTGCAATGCCCTTGTCTGGTGGAGGTGTGAAGTAACTGAGGAGAAGAATGGAAATTAATTGGTGATAAATTTATTTTGACACAGATGAGTTGTGTTATTCAGAGGAGGAAAATTGCAGGCATAATGCATTCAGGAAATACAGTGGAGCAGTCAAAACTCAGAAGTTTGTGAAGCATATTTAGATGTCAGCATCTCTGACAAGTCTCAATAGCTCATACTGTTGCTGAAAATTAAAAAGGGGAAGTTTTTCCTTAACTGTCTGGAGGTTTGTTGGACACATTGGGGTCAGACCTCAGAGTTAACTAGATTTAATTAGTCTTTTCTAGCTTGGTAGTGCAGACAGCAGTAGCTCTACTGACAGTGAAACGCTGCAGATTGACACAAACTGTACAGATAATCTCACATCATCTTTTCATGCATGTGTTGGTGTGTGTCCTCAGGTGTAAAGTTCCTGCTTTGGGTTAACAGATTATTCCTATGAATGACTCCTATTTCATTATGAACTTAATTGATAACCAAGATGTTTTGAGGAATATGTAGACCTCTGAATTATAAACATCTTTTTGCCAAATGAAATGTACAGTAGTTACATTTCAGGGAATTTCATTGCACTTTATCAGGCTGCATATTCTATCCAGGCCAAACACTATGAAAACTGTGAAAACTAACAGGTTCCTCTGGAGAAAACACTATTCAAAGTGGCCCAGACCTTCACTGGCAAAACAATAACAAAAATAAATATTGATAATATTTCTATTAAAAATTTACCAATTTTTAAGGGAGGGAAAATGATTTTTAAGAAAGATATTGTGGGGGAGAGAATTCTTAAAATGGATCTCTTTCTGTTTTTGGGTTGAGAGACTGATGGTTTTTCTCTCACCTTCCCCAATCCCCCTTCTCTTCAGTTCCAGGCACTTAACTTTTCATGGAGGAAGTTGGTGTGACAGCTCTTGTTCAGCTTAACCTTTGTTCGCAGCAGTTCCTATAAGAAATACTGATTTCTTTTTTTCTACTGGCATGAGTCAAAGTGTCTCAGATTTAGAAATTATCCCTTCTTTTCTGTATCAGAGAGGGTAAGAACAGAGTAGCTGAAAAAACTCTTGCTTGCATTCTGGAATTTCTAGCCTGTGAAATGTTGGATGTCATGTTTCCCCACGTATTAGCTGGCAAAACTGAGGTGCTTAAGAGACCTCCCACTAGGCTATGAGGGGGGAGAGTATTTATCTTGCATATTGACCTTGGCAGGGCCTAAAATGAAACTCTTATATTCAGGAGACAAACAATTTTATAATGCTGAATGAAAAGAGCTTCAAGTGCTGTTAGCAGGCTATGCTGAATTCATCTGAGTGAGGTTTCCTTTGGACCAATACCTGGAGGTACCGTACCACTCAGGAGGGTATTGCAAGGGTCAAGTACTTTTTTTTTTTTTTAATAATCTGTTCACATAAAAAATACCTTAAAGAAGAGATGAGAAGACTGTTTTGGGGCTTTATCTGTTAAAGCAAATGGCATAACAGGTGTGACTCCCCTGAAAAAAACCTCCTTGTTCATATGGCATTTAGTGTAAGGTCTCTCATGGATCACAATGGCACAGTATAAAAGTATTCATTAATTATTGTAGCATTGCCTATTTGGGCACTACTGACTTTCCACAAGCAAACTTTCTCTTAGAGTGGCACGGGATTGTCTCCATCAATTCTTTAGATGTTTTGTAGTCTGAGAGCCCAGTGCCTTCTCTCTTGCCACTCTTGTGCAAACTTTTGCATCGGCAGAAAGGTGGTGACCCACAGTTCGACATTTGGCATTCAGAGCATGCTGATGTTAACAGCAGAACAGTGATGAACTGCATGGTAGGAAGAGCAGCCTGGAGGCATTGCTAGGAGGCAGTAATCCAGGGCTGCTGTCAGGCTCTGGCACGGTATCAAAATATCCCAGAACTGTCATGCAGGAAGCCTGGTTGCCTGGCTACTCATTGTACAGTCTGTAGCCTTCTGTTATTTTATACACTAGGGTTGGTTATACAGCTTCATTATTTTTTTAATATAAAATGACACTGTGTTGTGGAAATCTGGGACATGTAGAATTTTCCCAGAAAAGAGACAGAATACTGGTGGTGGTGGTTTACCTGCAATATGTGGATGTTATTTATCATTTCTTGATCCTTTTTTATCTTTGATATTTCTTGGTCATTTTTTCTTCTCTGTGTAGCAATCCCTGCATCTGAGAGAGGCACCAACAGTGGCAAATTGAGCGAGAAGTTTGATTAACCATGAGAGATCAAAAGAGCCACAGGACTCAAGTTTAGCCAGGTGATTAGGACACAATCTGAACTGTACAGAGACATTTTGGGTAGTTTCCAAGAGGAGGAGCTTCAAATTAAGTAAAACAAACCTTCTGGCTGGAGGTCAGGAAAAGTACTGCAGCGTGATCCCTCCATCCTGTGTTTACATCAGGTACCCCTGGAGGTGCCAGGCTCTGCCCTGCTGTGCCAGGCACAGCCTGGGCATGCACAGGGGCACCACCTCTGTGCCTGCTGAGAGGAGGGGGTCACTGGGGCTTTCCAAGCACACCAGGCAAGGCAACAGGGCAGATACTGCTTTGGAGAAGTTCTGCTGGAGAGGGGGGATAGGTAGGATGTGCTATTAGGCCATACAAACTTTGCTTTCTGTGATTTTTGGCTTAGAGCAGGGAGGGTGTGTGTATGCACTCCACGTGGTATTTTTCACTAGCTCATGTTATGTTTCTTTGAAACCTTTTTAAATGTCATGAGACTGAAGGTTTTTGTTATAACAAGCAAGCCTGACAAACTGCTGAGGATTTGCACCTGTGAAATGGGGAGAACCTGGCACTAGGGGAGGTCTTTCCTTCTAAGGTAGTGCCTGCTGCCCCAGAAACCCCTAGGAAGGGGTTTGGGAGGTCCTGCTTTCCAGCACTGACCAGCCTTGGCCTTCTCAAGTGACCCTTCTTACATGTGTTACCTGGATGCATAAATAAGTATATATTTTTTCATATATATATATGAAATACATGCCTTGTTCCTCCTATATAAATAAATGTACACATTGGAATTGACTGCCTGCTAGAGGCATGTTCAAATTGTTATCAAATTGTTCTCTGTTGTGCTTCACTGAAGCTTCTTCAGAGGAGGTTAAAAGTTGATTTTATTTTATTTTTTAATTTCCAGTGTCTTTGAGGACAAATAATGAGTCCAGAAATGTAGATAAATCTCTGGAATTATTGCAAGAAGTATTGACTGGAGGAAAAAAATTACTTTTTTTTTTTTCTTGGAATTTGACTCTTTTTTGTTGAAGTCTTTTTCCTATTTGCCTTCTGAAAATAGGTAGAAGTTGTTGATAACCTTTTCTTTGTTGTCTTCTAGGCAGAAGTTGTTGGTAACCTTTTGTTTGTTGTTTTCTCATCCAGCAATTATTAGCATTCAGCTTTAGGGAGCTCTGCAACCCAGCAGAGCTCCCTAAATGTTCTAAATGTTCTAAAACCTTTTTTTCTCCTTAACTTTGTCATGGAAGAAACAAATTTTGTGGTTCTGACAGGCATGAGAATTGAATATAATTCCTGACTAAATGAATGATGCTGGAATTCATGGGCCAGAATGTCAGCTGATGACAAAACAGCATAGTTTGAACGAAAAACCTTTATTGCCTATTTGCTGCCAGCTGAATTGGTGTGACTGTACTTTCCTAGCAGAGCAGTACTGCTCAGCTTAGTTGTGCTGCCTCTGCAGTGTGAGCTCCAGGAGGGAGGTGACATAGGTGGGCAGCACTGATGGGTGACATTCTGACCTGCAAGTATCTCATGGTATCTTCTGTGCATCACCTCTCTGGGACAGAGGTGGATGTTCTGAGTAGAGGAAAAAGAGCATTAACATGCAGGGGGGAAAAATGGTGTTTCAAAATCTGCCATTCCCAGCTGTGGGACTCATTGTGTGTCAGTAAGTTGGGTTTTGACTTGAAAGAGGCTTTTGTCTAAGGGTGTGTTGGCAGTAGCAGGGGGAGTGTGACAAGATGCAAGGCAGAGCCATGAAGGGTTGCTCCAGAGCTTGCCACGTCTTGTGGGCTCACAAACATTGCTGAGGGCAGCAGCAAAGATGACATATGGCTGCAGACTTGCTCTGGCAGGTAGAGAGCATGGCAAGAGGCAACCCCTTCTTCATAAGGATATTTTGCACTGCCTTTTCTCTACTCTCAGGCAGCAAAAAGCTGATTTTCAGCATTAGGAGATGGCCAGAAGGCCAGAATGTGTAAAAGGATGGAAAAAATGAAATGGGGTCAGGAGCTAGGAATGAAAAGTTGAATTCTTGGGAGTGTCCCCTAGCATGGACCATGGGCAAGCAGAAATAAATTGTGGGTATGAACAGAAAATAGATGCTTACTGAGGAGTGTAATTGAGGGTTCAGATGATGAAATCAGGAAAAGGAGATATTTGTCCTAATTTTAGTCTTTGTTTATATTTATATGGACTTAGAAAAAAAATTCTGCATTTTATAACAGAGAACAAATGCAGTGGAGAGAGAACAGCTAAGTGCTCTGTGTCTCTGCCTGATATTTTAACAAGAGGTCCTCAGGCTGATATGGATTTGTATCAGCATTTGCTAAGGATTCTGTGTTTTTTTAAAAATTACTAGCTAGGTCACAAACTCATTTTACCTGTCATCTCCTGGATGAAGGAAACAGTATGATTGTTGAAATGATTGTTAAATGGCTGATGTTGGTGCTCCTTGGTCAATTTAAAATACTAATCTTGCTTTTTTAGGGTATTTAGAATGTTATTACATGGATGGGCAACAGTTCTTCACTTTCTTTTGGTTCACTGTTTTGTTTGTTGAAACACTGGCAAAAGATAAAGTTTTTATTTGATTTTTTTGGTATGCAGAAGGTCCATGTTGCAACATTCATTCAGGACATGGACTTTTCAAAACTATGATGGAGTCTTAGGGCAGGAACTAAGTTGATTTCCTGCCAGATCTGAGCTGCTGCCTGGGGAAAACAAGCAATAGAGGAAAGGCTACAAAGAGAATAATTTTTTTCTCTTGACAGCTGGCTAATCTATCTGAATTTGGAAGGTCATAGTCAGAAGGCATAGAAGGAGTAATAATAGCAAAGTGTGTTTTAGAGAATGCCCTGCTGCTTTATGGCTATTAGGAAAATACCACAGGAATGAATTTTTAAAAATAGCTCAGCATTACAGGCACAAGGGGTGTGACTGTGGCTGCAGGAAAATGTTCTAGCTTCTTTGTTCCTAAAGTCAAGAAATTGCTGTTTGCTTAATATTTATCTGGAGAAGTAAGTTGGCCTCTCGTGCCAGAGAAAACAGTGTTTGGGTTCAGCAAGTCCTGAGGCAAAGAAACTTTATTATTGTTTGGGCAGGATCTGGAAAATGCTGCCAGGTGCAGTGCTTGATACCTAACTTGAATGTTCCTTGTGGATGGGGAGGCCTAAGCTTAGCTGAGGAGAAAGACTTTGATAGCCTGTTTTTCATCAAAAGCTCAAGACCACAGCAGCAGCAGAGTGCTGGAAGATGGGGAGAAAGAAGCTGAGGTCTTGGAACAAGCTGGAGGGTAAAATTCTTTTGGAGAAACTCTGAAAGCTTTGTGA
>VZUA01050163.1:10303-26997 GCA_013401035.1 Horornis vulcanius
AAGTGCTTAGTGTCTTGCATTGGAAGACAACAGCTAGGAACTGAATTCATTGCTCATCCAAGACACGTTCTTGTAACTAGAGTTTGGATTTCTGCCCGAGCCTAGGCTTTGGAAGATTTGTTTAAATAAGTGCCACACCTCCCAGAGAAGGAGGGAAAATACAGTGAAGGGGAGTTGGGCTCCACATCAAAAGTTCTCAGGGAACTTAAAACTTCAGTTCCTACAACTTATAGCCAGTAAATTTACTTAAAGGTTTATGGAACAGATGTACTTGTTAGTAAGTGCTGTGTAGGGCAGATACAGGACAGTATGTAGATTTACTGCTTTCCTTCATTTAGCAAAGTTGGACTTGGCAAATACCAGTCACTTGCATTCTTCTTTTCAGCTTAACCTCATTAGGGCATGACCATCAGTGTCAGGTTTTGTCAGCGATGCCACTGAACTCTGTTCTTGTTGCTGTTACACAGGATCCTTGCTTTCTAAGAAACTTCTACTGGACAGGTTGCTTTTAGTAATTCCTGAAAACTTGTTCTCTGAGAAAGATGAACTGTATTTTATCACAGCCGTTCCTGTTTAGAAGTCAGTGTCTCGGTTAGGCCTCTTATTAGTTTTGGAGTGTGGTGGATGTGAGTCAGAGTGGAAAAACGTTCTAAAATTAGACATGCATTGTTAAGAATTTTATTAAATGAATTGCATCAGTGTCTTTTTACATTACCATTTTAATGGGCAATTCTCTGATTCTCCGTATCATTAGTTGACTAAAAAAGGGCTGAAGAGGCAAGAAACTTGTCAGCATTTTTTTTGTCTGTGAACATGCTAAGAGGTAAATTGGCATGCTTGTAGGTGAACCACTCTGCTTAAATACAGCCTCTTTGTTCTTCTGCTGCCTGTACTAACAGAGCACCAGGGCTGTGTTTGCTCCCAAGGAGAACAGGTGTATTATGGAGCTTCAGCTTCTTCAGGACTGAAGCAGAGCCATTATTTGAAAAGCATCTTATTTTTGTGATTAATATGTTAATGGCTAAAATTATGACCCCACACTGAGCTGAGTACAAACAGATGTCTCCTGAGCATGCTGCAGGATCAGGGCCCAGGTTGCCTTTTGGAAGTTGGCCTCTGTGCTCTGGGAACTATTACTGCATTCATTACCTCTGTGTTAAATGAGGTCGGTAGGTGTGATAGATTCTTTTTTTAATGAAAACCTTACATAGCATATCTGGAAAAGAAGTTAATTCTCTGGTTCACCTGGCATAGTTACAGTTTTAAATGTCAGAAGGTAGGAGGAGGAGTCATCTCTTTGTAGAAGTAGGGAAATGAGTTGTGTGAGATGTGTGCACCTGTCTTAACAGGTGAACAACAGCAATGAGAGCTTTCTTTTAACTTGCACCATGTGGAAAACATGTCTTGCAGGTCATAGGAATTTCTGATGTTACCCTTTTTTATTTTTAATTGTTATTTTTATTTTTTAATAAGACTGATCAGCAGAGAAACTGATCCCGTTGCTCTGGGGTGGGAGAGGCCGGCAGTCTGTGGGAGAGAACCATGTCTGTTCGGGAGTCCTTTAACCCCGAAAGTTACGAACTGGACAAGAGCTTCCGTCTGACCCGATTCACTGAACTGAAGGGCACAGGCTGCAAAGTGCCGCAGGATGTTTTACAGAAACTGCTCGAATCTCTACAAGAAAACCACTTTCAGGAAGATGAACAGTTCTTGGGGGCAGTTATGCCCAGGTTGGGTAAGTAGTTGCTGCTCTGGACATGGGTGGTCCTTCTGCTCCATTTGCTTAGTGACACATTTGTGGTTTGTTGAACCAGTTTGAAAATTGTGTGTTGTGTAATGCATGCACAGCATCCAGAAAGCTGAAGAATGAATCTCGTGCTGTCATTTGTTGGCATCTGAGATACAAGAATATTATCTTAATTATTTAACATCCTGCAGTGCACTCAACTACAAAGGCAAAACACTCAGGAATGGCCATTTGTGATGGGCACATGCTTAGGTGTTAGTCTGCTCCTCCCTTTCCCCCCAGTAGATGCTGTGCAAACTGAAGTCCTGTCAGTTAATTTCCAGACTTCTATGTTCATGCATTGCATTTGGAATTTGGATGACTCCCAGGTGAATTTCCCCTCTCCCTCCCCTCCCCTCCGTTCCTGGGTCACAGAAAGTGAGCAAGAGACCTTCCTTGCTTCAGCTGCCTGGGAGTGAATTGTTTCACAATTGTCATTATTCCTTTGAGTCCTTTCATTGTTCCCCACTCTAACTCTTTTGCTCACCTGTAGAAGCTGCCTGGGAAAGGCTGCCTTTCCAAGACCTCTGTGTTCTTGCCAGCTTCACTTTCTCTTTGATATTTGCACAATGATGCAAGCAATAAGGGGAAACAACCTGCACAAGCCACCTACATGGGGAACAGGGCAAACGTAGGTATTTTGATACCAGCTACTGTACCTAATATTGATATAGATAAATTAATGTAGATAATGTGTTTAATGACACTTTTAATTCTGTTTCTGTTTACTCAGCCCTGCATATTCAGTCTCTTTGCAGTGCAGAATGTTTTTTTTTGCCCTCAACTTAGGAATATCAATGGAGCATTTATTCAGAAGTTATTTCATTATCAGTTTAGTCTTCAATTACCTTATTTAAAATTATATAAACATTGCTAATTGTCTATTAATAAGCTAACAGGTTGCAACCCATTATTCTGGTAGAGATTGAATATAATGAGAGATTAGTAAGGCGCCCATGCTCTTGGTTAAACAATGGGAATCTTTGTATGAAATATCTAAGCAGCAATTGTGTGTGAAGCTGGGGTGGCACTATAATTTAATATTCCCTGATGGAGGGCACTTCCATCTTTTTTCATCCCCAAGTTGTTATTTAGATGTATTTTTCTAAACTAAGTAAGCTGTTCACAGCAGCATTTCAATTTAGCAGTTTTCTAAAATCAGCAATAGTTTGGTTTAGATTTTTTTCTCTTACAAACTTACAGGCTCTAAATAACAATGGAACTCCTAGTAGACTTTTCTTCTATAGCTATATGAAAAGGTATAAAAGTAGATTTGTGCTATCAGTGTGTAATTGTGATACTATGTAACAGAAAATCAGTTAGTTATAGAAGGTGAAGAGTTCAGGTCTCTTAAAATATGCTTTTGTGGTGAGTATCCCTTTAGCAAATGTGTCTTTGGATAAGTTTGGTGTGATTTCCCTTTGATGTCTTATGCTTTAAAGATACAGAAAGGTGACTTTGCCACCAGTACACAGGCACCATGCTTTAAAATGCAGTCAGGAGGGACATTGCCAGCAGCAGGCTCAAGCTCTCCCCTTTTTAGTTCTGCAAGGAATGTTACCCAAAGCAAACTTAAATACAACTGTAAGAAACTGCAAATCTGATGTTTATTCTCAGAGCTGTTGCAGACCTGAAATCAGTCATGGCTCTGAACAGATTCGCTTACCCTTGGCCTGTCAAGCAGCACTTTTGCTGAAATTGTGAAAAAAGGCACAAGTGAAGTCAGTCTTGCAGCATTATGGCATGAATAGGTGAGCTGAGGGCAAAACAGCTCCTGCACCTGGACCACTTCCCTGTAACTGCTTATGTGCCCTTCCCTGGAGGCACTGGTCATCAGGCATAGCGGCTTGGGAGCTTCTGTGGAGATTGGACAACCCTAAATTACTGCTTGGAGCTTGTCACTATGTGCTCTCTTCCAAGGCAAGATCATCTCCACCTGTACACCGACTGCCTGGCAGACCTCTGTCCCCTCAGTAAGACTCAGATGACAGCAACTTATTCCATGCCTGTACAGGACACTGCCAAACACTGGCTTGTAGCTCTTGCTAGGGTAGTGTGTTTCATTAACACGTGGTGAAAGGTTCCTGTGTGACATCTGCTCCCTAAAGATGGGCTATTTTGAAGACTCTTGTTCTGTGAGGCACACAGAGTTCCAGGCAGCTTGCTGCCAGCCCAGGAGAGGAGGTAAGCTTCCTGCCATTGCTGCAAGGCACAAGGCTATCCATAGAGGAGGAGTGTGGCTCAGCCAGCATGTTGTGATTTGTCACCTGCCCCTTTGGTGTGGGCTCCTCCATTGCAGCAAATACTGGGAAGTTCTACTATTGCATGTTCTGTTTGAAATACCCACTGTCAGGGAAAAGGTTGTGGTGCTCAGGGTTGTGGTTTTCTCCAAGGCATTCTGTATCTGTCAGGTTCTGTTACCTATGTATGCAACCTTCCAGCCTTGCAAGGCGAGGTTAACGCAGTTACTAAAGCTCCAAGTGGGTGAATCATCTTTCACCAAGGGCCTGGGCTGTGACCTGTGGAGTTCTTGTTCCTTCTGAAGTGAAGGAATGTCCTTTATCAGATGCTGTGTCCGTTCACAGCTGTCACCCTGTTTTTGCTGAGATCAGAGTGACAGGAAAACCTATTTGCTTTTGACAATATCAGTGTACTTAGTTCCTCTTAACTTTATATGTACTTACATAAAAGCACAGATGTTCTTGATGTGCTGTTATGCTGCTGCAAAAGAATAAAGAACATTGTAATTTATTTTTGCCTTCAGCCATTTGCACTTATGTTCAGTTCCAACCAGGAGTTTTCTTTCTCTGCTTGTTTTTTCTTACTTGTGCTATATGCTTTGTCTCTTTAGGCAATGTTAGGAGTTGTATTTCACAGACATGTTTTATAAAGTCTTGCTAAGAGCAACAGATAATTCAGGGCACAGTTACCCACCTCATTCATGGATTTCTGTCTTTGCAGGAATTGGGATGGACACTTGCGTTATTCCATTAAGACATGGAGGTTTGTCATTAGTCCAGACAACAGATTATATTTATCCTATTGTGGATGACCCTTATATGATGGTAAGTTGACTAAACTTGGTTCTTGGATCTATTGCTGATTTGGGCTTCTCACCAACCTGATGGCAGTTCTGACAGTTTCTTCTCGATGTGCGGTGCTAATTGTGCGATTAATTGCATTCAGAGTCTTTCCTAAATAGACATTAAGAGGGAAAGGCATAATTTCATTCTGGCATCTCCCATGTTGGCCAGGAATGCTGCAGTGCTGCTCTCTATGTTGGTGAGAGTTGGGAGAACTGCCACCTTTAATTCAGATTTCCCTTCATCTCTTGTTCTGTGGGATTTGGTTTGAAGAGCCCAAAAGGAGGAAAGAGAGCAGCCTGTGAAGCAGCAGAGAGTAAACTCCAGTTGCAAGCAGAACCACATTGTAATTGGCCTTTTTTGAGGTGTTGAAATAACCAGGTAACCCATTAGAACTGGAAGTACCTAATGTCCGTAGTTAGCAATAGCACCTGGCAATTCCAGAGTGCCTCCTTGTGAACACCAGCTTTCCTGTGGTGCTACCTCCTCTTGAACGTGGACACATTGAAATGACAGGTTGGAAGGTGTGTGCACTTTGGCCTTGGTTCCTTCTCTGTTCTTGTTATATTTAGTCTGTCTCAGCAGAGATCCCTGCATGTGTGGCAGTGATCAGTATTGACTTGATCAGATCCTGGGAAACAAAATGAGCTTTTAAAACAAAACTTTAATGAAGCTATAAGGAAATGTTAAATGAAAGGTGCTAGAATTCATGTTTTCTGTGGTTTGGATGTGACTCCATTGTCTTTACTACTGTTGGTGTGACTGAATGTTTTATGTGCTGCTGTCGGTTTGTTTGCTCTGTGAGACCTGTCTGGTAGGTTTTGGACACAGTTTGAGATTGGGACCATCTTTATTTTGTTTGTTTGTTTTTTTAAGCAAGCTTGATCAGGTGTTGTGCACATATGTAAGCCTAGCTCCGGTAATTTCTCTTCCAGGAGAGCTCTCTTTCTGCAAAATGAGCAGCCAAAAATCTCAGGCTGGCCTCTGGAGTATTGAGTTGTTGAGCTCTCCTGAGAAATTAGATTCAAGTGGGTTGCTTTAATATCATGTGGGAACTTGTCAGGGACCAGAGAGGGGAAAAAAATGTTTTAGAGATCTGTGTTCAAGTTCATCATCTGAGAAACTCTTTTCTCACCTTGTAACAAAAACTTGAGGGACAGTGTTAAAGGCTGTGGTGAAGGGGAGGGTTGCTTTGTTTGGAGATAAAAAGGGTTTGAAATGCTACAGGAGTAGATAGATGGGCCTGTGCCCAGATGAGGTTTAGGTCAGTGTGGTAGGAGTGGAATGTAAATTTGGCCTTAGTCCAGTTTTAGTGGTTGCATCATAGTTACAGTCTGTGCTGTGATCCACATCCACCAGCAGCTGTAACCTTGTGCTAACTCTCAAGTCCTTCACTTCATTCTTGAGAGCATTTATTTTAATCTGGTGGCTGGCCACTTCCTAATCTGTTTACATATGTGTATTTTTCCCTAAGAGCTAATTGAGGATGGGGATTCTGTTGCAAGCCTTCTTGCTGATACCAGCATTGATGATGCAGCAGGATTATTGCTCCTGGACTCTCTGGTCGGACCTGTCTCTTGAGGGCCAGAGTTGCCCAAGGGACAGTACAGGCTACCTCTTACTTGTGTGGACCAACATTGATTAGAGGACAGTCAAACACAGTTTGCCATGGGGTTTATGGATACAAGCAGAGGAATTGTGAATCTTAGAAATTTTGAGTTGATGTCCAGGCTGTATAAAGGGGTGTGCTCTGGCCTTCTCTGCTCAAGACAGACTACTGCTACCCTGCTGCTCCAACTACTCCTTTCCCCGATTTAAGTCCAGATGTCCCCTGACCCATGCCTGTTGTTACTCTGTTACCAGTATCACTCACCTGCAGTGCAGATTCTCCTTGCCCTTCCCCTCAATCTCCCGTACCCGGGGCGCTTCTAGTCTGGTTTTGAGTGGGTGTTCTCTGATCTAGAGTCTCTTCCTTTCTCTGTGCACAGGGTTTACCTGCAGCTGCCTTATCTGATCCCTCTTCCTAATTGGAGGAGAGGAAGCAAAGAGGGAAAGCCATAAGTGCAAATGAACTCCAAGCGGGGTGCTGTGACAGAGGGGATTAGGAAACAGCTGAGGAAGGCAAAACTGCTTGTGGACTCAGCTGAACTTCCGATTTCTGCTTCAGAAAACAGCTTTCTCTCACTCTGGCATTGCCTATTTTAAAACTAAGTTCTGCAGTTATATGCAAAATCTTTCTTCCTTCTTTTCCTCCTTCTCTTTCACTTTGGTTTTGTCCTTGAAAACACACAGTCCATATGCAAAATTATCCCTAGGATGTACACCTGTAAAATCCACACCAAGCACAGGATTTTTTTAGCTTAAATGGTTTATTAGAAAAGTTACAAGCCATTGAAAAAAGGATTTGTAATAAGTATCAATCCACTGAGACTAGTACTGGATACTGGCCTCTGTTGTAGCACTGTGGAGACACTCTTTTGAGTACAGCAGCAAGGAACTGGCTGGTTTGAGAGAGCACATCTTTCCCCTTCCATCCAGGAGCCTTTTTGTTGCTGTTTTAAGAACCTTCACTCAGGACTGGAGATGGATGTCTGATTCTTCATCCTTTGCCCTTACAAATAGTTCTTAGTATTGCTTACAGATCTTTGTGTTTCAGGGCACTACGCAAGCAGGCAGGTGGCCTGCAGGACATGGCCAGGCTGCCCCTTGTTTGTGAGCTCTGTTGGGTTTGCTGGTGTTCACAAAAGCCCTGTGTTGTTCTCTCTGCTCCTTCAGAGTTGGGAATTGCACTTCTCTGAATTTGTTTCCATAGTGGTTTTGGCAGTTGGCAAAAGCATTATTAGACTGACCTCTGCCTATCAGAGGTGTTGTCCTTACGATTTTAAAAACTTATCTGTCATTCCTAACAGGGCACAAACCAGCACTTTGCTTGGTAAATACTGAAGACAGCAGAGAATGGCTTGACAGTCCCACAAAAGGGAAATGGCAGTCATATAGAAATTTAACAGCCAATTGTGCAGTACACAACCCTTTCCTTAATAGTTTAAGATTTAAATTATTAAAATATATTCCAGTTCCAAATATCAGGGATTCCCCTGATGCAGCCAAAAACTCTTGAATTTATGAAAAACTGTATTATATTTNTTGTTTCATGTCATCAGCAAGTGAAGTAACTACCTGAAAATACTACCTTTTTTGCAAATTGGATCAAATAAGCATGTTGTTTTTACAATGGTGGTATTGCCTTTGAACATAATGAAAAGCACAGACTTAGTCATAGAGCCAGGTGTTGCTTACAGTTTTGCAGCTGTAAACCTAAAATAACTTCCACAGAATGCATGGAGTCTTCCAGAGTAACACAACAGAATTTGTCCTATATTTTAAAATATCTTGCTGTCCCTTAGGGTACACCCTGTAGGAGGAAGTTCTGCATCTTCATCAGAAAACTTGATGTCTCATCTGTGTTGGGTCCATACCTCAGAAACCCTGACTCAGATCCATTAATTTAGTAAAATTAGAGTAACTAACCTCATACGATGTGAGAGATGGCTTCTCAGTCCTGTCAGCTTCCTGACTTGAAGGAATCTTCAGCAGACAAACAGTTTTATCTCTTGTACAATTTTTTGTTAGTGGAGATACTCACATACACACAAAACAATCAGTGAAATTGTTGGTGCTGTAGCAAAATTCAGCCTGATCTTGTCACCTGGAAAGTGACAGATCACACACACAGAATCACTAGGTTGGAAGAGACCTTCAAGATCAAGTCCAACCAGCCCTAACACCTCAGCTAGACTATGGCATCGAGTGCCACATCCAGGGATGGTGACTCTGCCACCTCCCTGGGCAGACCATTCCAGTGCTTTATCACCCCTTCTGTAAAAAAACTTTCCTAATATCCAACCCATATTTCCCTTGGCACAGCTTAAGGTTGTGTCCTCTCGTTCTGTCAGTTGCTGCCTGGAGAAAGAGACCAACCCCACCTGGCTACAGCCACCTTTCAGGGAGTTGTAGAGAGTGGTGAGGTCACTTCTGAGTCTCCTTTTCTTCAGGCTGAACAACCCCAGCTCCCTCAGCCATTCCTCACAGGGTTGGTGCTCCCAGCCCCTCACCAGCTTCGGTGCCTCCTCTGGATGCGCTCAAGTGTCTCAAGTCCTTCCTAAACTGAGGGGCCCAGAACTGGACACAGCACGCCAGGTGTGGCCTCACCAGTGTTGAGTACAGGGGAAGAATGACATCCCTGCTGCTGCTGGCCACACCATTCCTGACACAGGCCAGGTGCCATTGGCCTTTTCGGCCACCAGGGCACACTGCTGGCTCATGTTCAGCTGCTGTCACCAGCACCCCCATGCCCCTTTCTGCCTGGACACTGTCCAGCAACCCGATCCCCAGCCTGTAACATTGCAGGGGGTTATTGTGGCCAAAATGCAGGACTTGGCACTTGGACTTACTAAACTTCATCCTGTTGGATTCCATCCATCCAACTGCTCCAGGTCTCTTTGCAGGGCCTTCCTCCCTTCCAACAGATCAGCACATGATCCCACCTTAGTGTTGTCTGCAAAATTACTAATGAAAGAGTAAATACCCTCATCTGTGTTGTCAATAAAGATAGTGAACAGCTGGCTGCAGCACTGTTCACCACCACTCTCTGTGCCTGGCCATGCAGCCGGTTCCTAACCCAGCAAAGAGTGCTCCTGTCCAAGCCATGGGCTGCCAGCTTTTCCAGGAGTGTGCTGTGGGACACAGTGTCAAAGGCCTTTCTGAGGTCCAGACAGACAACATCCACAGCCTTTCTCACATCCACCAGGCAGGTAAATACATCTCACTCACTATGTGAGTGATGAGGGTACACAGCTTCCCTCAGTGGTGGCAAATCCAGTCCTTGGGAGCCCTGATGAGCTCCTTTATTCCCTGCACACGCTGTCATCCCCAGAGCAGAGGAAGCAGCCCAGTGTGGGTGTGTGCTGGCAGCACAGCTCTATCCGCTGGGAAGAGGAGTTCTATCCTAGAAACTGAGGAGTGAAGACATGGCCTCCAGAGTAGTGCCGGGAACAAACATCTTTTTCATCAAGGACCTGTCTCCTGTGTGTTCTGATGCAGAAGTTCAGCAAAATGTGGTTTTTGGATTAACTTTCTAGCAGTTGTGAATTCTATGCTATGGCCATCTCCATCAGAGTGTACAGTTTTGTGCTGGAATAAAGTTAATAGGAATATACCATGTTAAGTACACAGAGCTTGTTATCAAAGATAGACTGTTGCTCTTAACTTCAGCCTCTCAAATTGGGCATCTCTGAACTCGGGGATTCCTATGGAGTCAGTGGGAGAGTGTGCTGACCAAGAGATCTGGGATGAGTTCTCTCCATACCTGTAAAAGGAAGGATACCTGCACTCCTAGGTGAGCACATAGCACGTAGAATGGATCATATCAAATCTCTGGCTGGGTTTCTTAGTGCTGTGGAGTAAGAAGCTGTGTCAGACTGTAAACTCACACTGGAAGCTTTGCTCATGGAAGGCTTTTAAACATTCACCAACAGTGCTGCAGATTTTTTTTTCTTGTCTCTCTTTGTTTTTCAGGGACGAATAGCGTGTGCCAATGTCCTAAGTGACCTTTATGCCATGGGGGTCACAGAATGTGACAACATGTTGATGCTCCTTGGAATCAGCAATAAAATGACAGATAGGGTAAGATTGTTGGCACTTTATCTTGAAGGAAGATTCAAACAGCTAAATGTGCTTAGAATATATTTATCTTTAGTGCATTTTCTCCTCAAAATTTGAAGCCATTTAAAGAAGAGATGGTCTTACTGAATGGCTTCGTTCATTGCCTCATAAACATTCTGAGGTTGTATGCCAAAAGTTCAGTTTTCTGTGGTATTGTAATCTGCTGCCTTCATCCCCATCAAAAGGGGGGCCTCCTGTCAAAGGCCAGCATTTGATTGCCAATTCATCTGTCAATCTGGATAGGTAATTATGGGTTCGTTTTGCTTTCTTTTTATTATTTTTATATTTATTTTTATTATTTCTTTCTCTTTTTTTCTTCCTGTGGAAGTGATCAGCATGTATGTTTGTTTTGCTATAGCAAAAAAGGGATGTTTATTCTTAGAAGAAAGTAAGTTAAAACTTTGATGGTTAATGGAGCCCAAATGCATCTTGATTAAATGTTGCCTTTTAGCACTGCACTGCTGTGGCTGTACCTGATTACAGCAGCAGGATAGCTGTTCTGAGTTTCCAAAACTGTGATTACTCTTATAAGATCTTTTGAAGAATGTTTCTTCAGTGTAAGAGTGTTTTTGCACTCTTCTACACAGAGCTGTAAAACCATAACTCTATGGGATATCGTGCAGTTTTCAGGAGGCAGAACTCTTCCTAAGGGTTGCTTTTCTGTCGTGAATTATTTGCCACAAGGGCATTTGGTTTGGAGTGGTTAAAGCCTTGGACCAGTCTTGCAATGATGAGCACTGCTGTGTATGGAATCTGACTTCTGTTTTGATCTCTAGGAAAGAGACAAAGTGATGCCTCTAATTATCCAGGGTTTCAAAGATGCAGCAGAAGAGGCAGGAACATCTGTTACTGGTGGCCAAACAGTGTTAAATCCCTGGATTGTTTTAGGAGGAGTGGCCACAACAGTCTGTCAGCCTAATGAATTTATAATGTAAGTTAAATCACTAAACAATCAAAGGCACTGGTCTGAGGGCTACCATAAAAATCCTTTAAGCACTGTGTTGTGATCTTGTGGTTTGTATCCTGATGAATAAAGCAGTACCTTCTCCTGCTTGTGTTTGTCCTTAGCACTCAACAGATGCCACATTTCTTTGTACATATTTGCTTTTTTTTTTAAACAGGATGTCCTTTTACTTCTCCCCACCCCCCAGTCCTTTTTGATCCTATTCTCCTTTTGACAGGAAAATTAAGCTTCTAATCTTTAAAGGTAGTGGAGACTGTTTTGTCTGCCACATTTATATATACATTTCTAAACTATGTCCCAATTATCCTGTTAATGGCTGTAGAGAACTACAGAACTGCTGTCTTTAGAGCATTCTGTCCTTTTAACAGTAGCTGATTTTGAATGTCCCAGTGTGGCATGTTACTCTATACAACTGAACTTGTGCATGATCCTAATGCTGGATATCTTATGTCCTAGGTAAAAAAGGTAAATTTTTTCTCTTATCCTCTCTTACATTCCCAAAAAATTGAAAGAAGAGATGTAATTGGGTGTGTCTAGCTGCAAGCATTGTTTTCTCCAAGAAAGAAGGATTAGCACTTTTTAAGCAAGTTTGCAACATTCAATAATAGTGGCAACAAATATCAAAGGATAATTTTGAAATTAGTCAGTTTTTTAACTGTGCAATAAGATGCGTGGGTCTGTGAAAATGTAATTATCAGCACTTACTCCTAATAATGTGTTTTAATCTTGCTGTGTAGTTAATATATGAATTCTTTGTTTCCAGGCCAGACAATGCAGTGCCAGGAGATGTGCTTGTATTAACTAAACCCTTGGGAACACAAGTGGCTGTAGCTGTCCACCAGTGGCTAGATATTGTGAGTACACTGCAAATAAAGAAATAGGGGAGAGGGGTATGAGTTAAAGATGACCTTCCTCATTCCCTTAACACGACAAAGTTCAGCTCAGATGGGAGTCATCTGTCACCTTTCTCTCCTCCTTCCTCCTTGATATGCTCCAGCCTTCCCTACTTGTGTGCAAAGTTCCTTTGGAATCAAGGCCATTTACAATTTTTGCTTAGTGAACCCATCTTAACTGCACCTAATTCTTAGTTACTTCTCAGGCATTGCTGTAATAACCAAAATTGTTTACTAACAGAAGAGCAGACTATCATCCTGGGCAACATTATGCCCTACTCCACCTGCCAAAGTAATTGGCAACACTTATTGATGGCAGTTAGGCCAAGAATGCTCTCTGTGTTCTTGGGCTTTCTGCTTGTGTACATGGAGGTTTATCTGCGTTTCACATGTATTGCCCTGTGCATTCAGTAAGAATATTTCTAGCAGCATTATGGATGTAGACATACTTCCATCTGTTCCTTCAGGCAAAAATGTAACTACTGAACTGAAAAGTAACTGCAAAATTGGCATCTGCTTATGTTGTCTGGCTCCCAGTTATGTGTCTTCTGAATTATAACTGCTCAGTTTACACTCTGAAAAGATGCATCTTTTCTACTTTTGGGACTCCTGAGCCAATAGACTAGCAGAGGAGTGAGCTGGAATCTACTTTGGTTTGGCTGTTGGCCACTGCATTGTCANTATAACTGCTCAGTTTACACTCTGAAAAGATGCATCTTTTCTACTTTTGGGACTCCTGAGCCAATAGACTAGCAGAGGAGTGAGCTGGAATCTACTTTGGTTTGGCTGTTGGCCACTGCATTGTCAGATGAATTCTAATTAACAGAGCTAGTGTTAGCAAAGTGGGAGAGAACCAGCTTCAATCTTCATTGGAGTCTGAAGTGTGAGCAACAAGGGAAAAATATTTTTCTCCTTCTTCATAGGGTCTGGCCTAGCAATTTTGACCTCTTCAGAATCCTGTGTTTTCCACAGATATAAGGATCAGGGCCTCAGATAATCTTGGTATGAAAATGTAGTAAAACAACAAGACCCCAATTCCATAGTATGTTTTCTGGCCATAATCTTGCTTCTTAACATATCTTCTTGTTGTACTGAGGAGGAGACTTGCAAATTAAGGCTATTCTGAATTTCCACATATTTCAAATACTACTAATTTCCTCAACTGTCAGACAGAAAAACCTTCTGGTATAAAGAATGAGGACAGCCAGGAAATCAATACTGCTATTATGTGTAAACAGAATATATCTTTGATTGTGGTAGGAAAATTTCTGAGTAGCTGTGCTACCCTTTCTTTAGCTTTGTTTTGTGAAAGCACAGAGGAAGTGAAACTAGAATTAATTACCCATCACAAATCCACCTGTAAATCAAATTTTGGTGGGGAATTGGACTTCATACTAAAAAGTGTGTGGGGGAAGGTACAGTATAGCAAGTTTATGCATTGGCAAGAAAGGAAAACTGGAGTGTAGAGATATGCATGCTTAAAGGCATGAAAGGGGGTGCTATTATGTGCCCCTTCAGAGAGGGTTTTCTAGCTCTCTGCTGTTGTCTACAGACCCTTCCTCTTAGGAAATCCAACCTTGCTTTTATAACCTGTTTGGGAGTTTTTTCAAACTTTTCTGCCTTAATTCCCTGTTGACTTAGCCCAGTATCTTGATTGCTGTAGTGGAGAGAAATTTGCCTCTGATTCATACCTTACCTGTGTTTGTAGCTCTTCTACCTTCAGCCTTCAGTTCTGCTTCCACATCATTTATGATTTCCATTGTCATCATCTGACCAGTTTCTGTCCTGTGATCAGCCTCAGAACTGTTTTTGAAACCTAAGGCAGAATGACTGCTCAGGTTTTTTTCAGTCATTCCCAGAGTAAGAATAATCACTATTCTGTCATCTCTGTCAGCCATATCTTATTTTTTGACTTAGTCTCTCATTTGTGTAAACAAAAATGCTTTTCTTTAACTGGTAGATCCAGTTCAGATAATATCAGACACTCTGGTCCCATTGCCATAGTTCCTTGCTCTTTAACAATTTATTTATTTTGGCTGACCAATCTTTCCCCCTTTTGCCATTTCTGGATTCTTTCTTACACCCCTTTAAGTCAGCACTCATTTGTTAAGACAAGATCCCTCCCCTGTGAAGCATGACCTACCATTTCTTAGTCATTCCTGCACTTTTTGTTAAATAAGATGTTTGTTCTATACATTTACTCAATGGAATGGCAGTGTAGGTATTGTGGCTTCAAAAATCCTGTGTTTTCTGACTTTCAGTTCTCTGTAATTCTTTATTTTGATTGCAAAAAAAAAATCAGTTTGTAGTGTGGCTTTTAAAAATAAAATAGTTGCTTTGTTTCATTCTGGATCTGGAATCACTTCAGCTTCAAATGAAACAATTACCCTTTATAAAGGTACTGTTTCCTAAATTGTTGTGAAACCCTTCTGGCACAAAGAGCATTTATGGGAATATGATGAAGAGATGAGACCATACCAGACACTGGAGACAGGGTGGAAGATGCTGGTATTAAATTGTAAAGGAGGCTTATGAAACTGCCTTAATCCTGAACTAGGGTGATTATATCCTGCCTTAGCATACATTCATCTGTCCAGGACTGGTGGATATCAGTGGTCTTTCCTAATTAAAGTGTCCAGGTGTAAAATCAAGAACAACCTCTTAAAAACCCAAGAAGCCAGAAATTACAAATCTCAACATCCAGCAACAAAGTTCATTTAATTTGGCTGTGGGAGTTCAATCCAGAGAGATGCCTTGAAGTTCTTCTCCTAGGGTAGTTAATTCCAGCTGCTGAAAGTAGGATTTGAGGTGCTTAGTACCTAATAGATCTTTAAATGAACTCTGCTGGGGTACAGTAGAATAAGGCACAAACTTCCAACTGGAACATTTTTTCCCTCTTCAGCTGTTAAAAAAAAAAGTACTTTTTGGATTAAGGGTTTGGGTTTTTTTTAAATGGTCAGGGTGTGCTTTAAAATGTACAGCTGAAAATCTAAAGAAGCATCTTTATTTCATCCACTAGCCAGAAAAGTGGAATAAAATCAAACTCGTGGTAACACAGGAAGATGTAGAACTAGCATACCAGGAGGCAATGATGAATATGGCACGGCTGAACAGGACAGGTAAGAAGAGATGTTTGTGTTGGAGGGGAGGGATTGTGAGCTTTTTCAATTCCATTATCAATTTCATTTCACTGCCTTGGGGAATTGTGACACAGCCACTTTGTCCCTTTCATTCTGCCCCACTCTGCTGTTCAGTGTTAGTGAAACCAGCAAATTAAAATCAAATACCCTCTTGTAATTATACAGCTAAAACACAAAGCTGCTGGATATGATTATGACTCATGTGAGTGCTGCAAGTAACATCCCAACGAGTTGAAGGCTGTTTTAAAGGGGAAAATATTGGATTTGTTCCTTATTTTCCTGCATAGAGAGAAGACCTGACTGTAATAAGGCTAAAAGAATTTTAAATAGAATAAAAAGGGAAAGCTCTAAACTTATGTAAGCTTCAAATTAAATTTTGATTTTAAAAATTTTTGCTTTTTTCTAATTCAGTCTTGTGCTTTTCACAGTGTAGAGTATGTATGTGGAATATGCTTTTTTTTTCTATTTGTCTTTTTCCTGTTCCTGTAGTGGGTTTTTTGTTTTGATTTTTTTCTTTTAGTTTTGGTAGAGGAAAGGTTCTGCTTTACCCTAGAAGTTTTCATCCAGGATTTCCCTTCTTTGTTCAAAGTACCTTTTGGCAGAGTGGAGAATTGATTAGTTTCCTTACTTAAATCTCAGTTGAAGGAACAGGAATAGTTAAATCTCTCTTTTCCCATTTATTCCGTTTTCATTTCCTATGTCATCCCCCTGGTTTTTCATTCTTTGTCAAAGCCTTCCAGGAAAGATAAATGACCAGCATTGTCTTATGGAAAAGACCTCGGTCCTTCTCCTGTTTTGGGAAGCACCCAAAGAAGCTCGAAGCGATCTTGGTTTTGTTTTTCTCTACTGTCAGACACCTTTAACAACACTTAAACGCTCTTAACTGGTGCTATTGTCCTGCATGCAGGGGTGCCCTTTTCCCACTCAGGAGCTGCAAATGTGTAGGAATTTCGTGAATGTATAGGTGGGGAGGCCTCGGCCCTTCCCCCACAGCCGCAGGCTTTGTTCTTCAGCTCTTAAACTTGGAGTGTCCACATCTCAAGTTCTGATGTCACCGTTGCAGGGCGGCAGGGTGAGAAGACTGAGCTGTGTCTGGTCCCTGCCCTT
>VZUA01050168.1:5922-19128 GCA_013401035.1 Horornis vulcanius
GAGAAGGAAAGTATTTTATGCTTTTGAACTAAGTTAATCCACGGAGCCACATGAACAGGCTCAACAGCTTTGGAGAAATAAGCTTTGGATAGCATTTCCCTTTGGCCAGTACCACGAACAAGGGTTTACACGGAGTGCTGAAGATGGCCAAAGCCAGCTGAGGTGCCTGCAGGGAGGGTACTACAGGACCTGGGAAGATACTGCATTATTCTTCTTATCCCAACAGAGCTAAGCCACTGGAGCCATGTACTGAAAGCTGGTGCACAATTCTCGGGAAAACAGGGAGGTTCAAAATAGTGCTAAGGAACATGCAGGAATAATCCTGCCCTCAGGCCTTGCCCAGCAATCCCAACAACCTTACAGAGAGTCAACCCAGACTCATGGGCAGGCAAATAGATAGTTCTGGAGAAGAATGTAGGATGCTCTTAAGGGAGATATACTGCTTAAAGAGCAAAACAGATGCAAATCTGGTAGTAGCCCTTACTGTAACCACAGACAATTGAGGAGGTCTGCTGCAATTCCTCTTTAGAAGGTTTTTGAATAGCTAATGTACAACTAAAACACCAATGTGAGAACCCATAGGAGTTGATAGAAAGACTCCTTTGGCACAGGACATTCTCATTAGATGAGGAGCAGCTGCAATACTCTCCATATGTACCTGTGTCTATGCTTGCATTGTGTGGCCACAGAATAATTGTTACATGCAATATCTGTTGATTTTGTTAGTAAATCCCTAAGGAACTGCGCGATGGGACAGCTAACCACCAAAATAAAATTCAGTATGATTCAAAAAAAGCACAAATACAAAACAAGCAGAATCAAATTTTCCATGCCGACTGCAAATCACAGGTTCACTGAATTCCAGCAGATTCATTTCTTCTGGTTTGATTTTCTGGACCCCTAATAAGCAACGGCAAGTCTGAGTAAAAAAAAAAAAACGTTAAGCCCTGTGTATGGATCTATCTATAACTTTGCTCGTGATAGCAGCTTGTTATCTTGGCATCAGCTCCTGATACTGATGAAATATCTACAAGCACAAGTTCAGAGTGAACCTCCATGCCAGATACTGTGCAAACTTCAAGGAATAGCTGCAGTCCCTACAGCGAGGATGATGCATTCCTGACAAGAAAAGACAAGTGCAGGTAGAAAAATAAGCACCCAAGGGAAATAATTTGCCCAGAGAAAAGGAGAAGAACTGCACAAGATTTTTCTGGAAAGTACACCAAAATATGTGCGCTGAGTGCTTAGACCCCTATACTGAGCAGTGACTGCTCAGGCAGGCTGCTGCTCACCAGCACGATTGAGGAGATGGACGGTCCCTGGGCTCTCACTGCTTCTGCCAGGGTGTTTTTTTCCACACAACTCCAGGTACAGGTTCCTGCTCTGCCCACATCCTCTCTATTGGGAAAGGACTGCACTGTGTTCCATCTTACTGTGGGCAGGCTGGGGGCTAGCACCACAGCAAACCCTGCTTTTTCACCTTCGCAAGCTGGGCTTTGCTTTGTGTCTCAGCCTCAGGAAGAGTTTTCATCAACACAACATCAACTGTAAACACTGCCTGCAACAAAGACACCACCACTGCCTGATGGCACTCTTCCTCCCCATGGCTTCTGTATACACCTACAGGAACCAAATCAGGAGCAAAAAGCCTTGAGCTTTTTTGTTTACCTGTAACATAAGGACACAGCAAATTGCAGACTACAGCCCCCAGCTCGCTGCTAACAGGTGCAGGGACGACACTGAAGCCAACAGGACTTTGATGGAGCATATGTCTGCCCATATGGGTCCAACTGCAAAAATGTCATCTTTTCCAAGTGCACCCATGCAGAATGCAATCCAAAGACTACTGGGGTTAGTAGTCGACCTTAACCAGCTCTGTACCATATCAGAAGCACTTGCCTGCAACACAGTGATTACTCCGGCCCCTATACAGCAGAGCCCTTGAGAATTTCCTTAACTTTTAAGCAAATAAGGTAATTTTTTGATTTCAGATCAACGATTTTCAGGCTTGAATACCACTTCCGGACCAGGGAACTCAACCCCTTGAAGGAGAGGATCTCTATTGGGAAAGATATAAGCACACTTATTCACACTGTATTCTTATCATTGCTTTAAAAGGTTTCTGAGAAACTTGACGAGGCAGGTAGCAATCAAATTAAGGAAAGAGAGGTCCTATTCCAACAAAATTCAGTTCTACAATATAAGAAACAAATTAATTTTTCAAATCCTTCTGCACAACCACTGCTGAACCTGCACGAGAAGAAATGGGGCAAGGTGGGACTGAGCCTGCATTTATGCATGGCCCTTGCACTTGTATGTGCCTATATGAAAGAGCCATTAGACCAAGTAGTGGCTATGTACTAAGAGATAGTGGCAAATAATAAACCAAATAGCAATCAGGGATGAGTCTATCTTACCTCACTTCTGTGACACAGATGCAGGGAGCTCCCACTCATGTTTGCCTTGCAATTACCAACCCTTCTAGTTTACTGCAGACACTAGTTTACATTTCCTGTCGTTCTTGATTAAAAGTGCCTTAATGAAATTGAGTTAAGCCTTTGCTAAAGGAATTGCTATCATTGAGACCCTCCCTTCCCTTTAGCCCTTGAAGTACAAGGTAAAAGACTTGTAAAGTGCCTACAAGTACTTTCAATCAGTCTCTGTTAGGGCATCCGCTCCATTCCATATCACTGCAGAAATGTAAACACTAATTGTAATTCTGACAGGTAAAAAAGCAATACATTCAATTATTGCACTACAACTGGGCTGTATCTTCCAGCTAAAGCTTTTTCTTGGAAGGAGGTGAAGGGTGAAACCTACAGATGTGGTCATGCCAGTGCCCATTTAGCTTCCCCTGTGGCCAAACTGCATCTTACAATGAAGGGAAAAAAAAATGAGTCAAAGAAGAAATGTCTACAAAAGTCAAAAACACTCCTTTGACATCCCAAATAGAACACCACCAATTTCCAGAATTCTTTTTTTTTGTTTGTTTGACTTAGTATCTATAGGCAATTTTGTTTTTATTTTAGCTCGCCTTGGGTGTAGAGGATGTGTGGGTTATGGGTCTCATTTCACAGGATTTTGAGTTTTTGTTTCAATTGGCAAAGGAATGTGCAAAATAACTTGTTCTTACAGTTTTACAAACTGTTTTGATGAATTGGGCAGCTAAATTCACAAAGCCTGTCTATCTCCACATCACAGGCAAATACATTTTCAAATCTTGCAGAATAATATAAAGACCCCCCCCCAAAAAAAAGGAAAAAGAAAGTAAAAAGAAAACAGGGATGGAAATTGAAAAAAGAAAACTGTGGATGTAAACTCCTTGTCTTTTCTAGGAAGGGTTTAGTGTCACTTTTGAAAAAAAGAGGATTACCACCTGGTCTCACACATTCTTTGTGTTTTCTCCAAAGAAAGTAATAGAAATGACACTCAGCAGCAAGAAGTAAGCTTTCCTGGACAGCTGTACCAAGAAATCTTGGCCCAAAGAGTTCCGAAGAAAGAGAACAGGAGAGGAAAGATGAAGCTGACTTCAGACATTGCTTATTTTCTGCAGCCATTCCCAAGTCTCTACTAAGATGGACAACAAGCTGACAGCAGGGACGGGGCAGGCATCAGTCCCCCAGACCCTACCTCACTCATGCTAGGGAAAGGCTTTCTGCAGCCTTGAGAAAGCCTGGAATCAGGCCCATGGTCAACAGATGTCAAAAGGTCCAGCCAGAACATGGTTTAATTCAGCTACACGAAAGAAAACCTCCCCACTATGCCCTTGCTCATCCCTAGCTTTCACTGCACAGCATACTAGCTGGAAGACTCCCACTATAGCTGGTCCAGTGTTATCCCTGCAGAAGAGGATGTTGGTGAACTCAACCAGTGTTACAGCCTGAGAAGGCTGATCTGCCAAGCAAGAGCATTTTATGCAGACTTGTTCTGCAAAAGCCACAGGGTCAGTCCTGATCCCCTTATCTCTCCTCAAGGTATTTGCAACTGTGCAACTGTAAATGACGCAGAATTTATTTTAATTACCAAAAAAACCCTGAAAGCATAGCACAAATTTAAATGTAGGAAAATCTTCAGAATACTTGTGCTTTGTCTGCTGTGGGTCTCTCCAGGGTGATGTCTGCCCTCAGAAATCACTGCCACGGGGCAGTCCTGCCACGGTGCATTTGCAGTCACACAGCACGCTTAATATTTTGCAACCCCAGCAAGGCTGTGTTTACAATCTTCATGGCCAAAAGTATTTGCAAAGTCTGAATTCCTGATGGATGCCAGCTAAGCAATCAGAGCGATGGAAAATGCACAATAAAGACCATAAACATATGGAGTCTTCAACTCAGCATAAATACTGAAGATCAACCTGGGTGTGTTGTCAAGGTAGATTTGAGAGCCAGCAGCAGAACTTTTTCTTTGCATACATCATAAATTTTGATCGCTTTTTGCTTGCCTGGGACCTAGTATACTCTGAGTGCATTACTTCTTCTTTCTGCTTATTAGTTTTCTCATCTGTAAAATAATGTTTTGAGGGGTGGTATCTTCATAAAACATTTTGAAATCTGGCAGTGCTGAGCAATGCTATATAGTTAATTGATAAAGTCAGCGGAAAAACATCTGATTTTCAATATAATCTATAATAAAAAGAGATCTTTAAGTGCTGAATTAGCAAAGAGTCACAGACAGAGCTTTGCAAAATTTTCAGTTATATGAAGAACACTTCGCTGACCAAAGAAAACAACAGTGTGAGTTTGTTTTTTTGTTGTTGTGGTTTTTTTTTTGGTTTTTGTTTTTTTTTTTTTCTGGCAATGCCTGCAAGGGGTAGGGCCACATTCCTAGAGCTCTAAGTCTGTCAATGCTGGCAGGAAGGTGAAGAAGAGGGCATAGTAAGAGTCAGCTGCCAGAGCAAAATCTTAACTTCAGGTCTCTGTGAATCAGAAATTTGTCAGCATAGCAATACAAATGGATGCTTTCAAATTAAACTGGAAGGGTTTACAGAGGCTTTACAATGCTTGCTAAAAGGCATCTGCCAGCTCCCCAGCTTAGCTGAGGTGGGAGAGATGTTTTCTGCGTAAAAAACAGGTTTCCTAGTGTTCTTTTTTTTTTTTTTTTTTTTTTTTTTTTTTTTTTTTTTTTAACAAATCAGGATTATCTTCCATCCTCAGTTCCTCTGATCCTATGAAACAATCTATGTACGTGGGCAAAAGTATATATGAATTCCTCTATGTGCAGTCATTGAATTTAATGCAGTACCATCCTCCAAGTCATCCTTAGGCTAAAATACTCATTTCTTGCTTATGTGGTCTGGATGGGGTAACTCATTTCACATACCCTTTCTGGGGCTGCTCAAAGTCAAACCACAAAGCAGCTGCCAAAAATGTCTCTTCATGTAAAATTTACAACATGCATTTCTGAAGTGGTAGCTGATGTGCCTGGCCAATCTGCTGAAAATGTTTGTGTAGCTAAAATTTTTGAAAAGAGAAAATCACAGGATCTGCAAACACATCTGCAGAACATTCTTTAGCAACTACTGCTCATTCTGAGTGCAAACCTTGAGAATAAACACTAACTTCTGTAAAAGGACAAACCTAAGTCATACCTTTAGACTGCTCTTCATGACAAGGAACTTGATCTACACCTAAAAAATTTCCATTAGAGACACTGCTCAATTTCAAACCATTAGCATATCTTCTTCACATTAAAAAAAGTATAAGAGGACTAAAATCTTCACATTTTAGCAAATATATCTGCTGCAAATAAATAAATTTCTAATTATAAAACTGACTACTTTATAGACCTTGTTCTCATATTCTGGAATGAGCTATTGCATCAATTTAAAAAAACCACACACACTTTTTTTTTCCCCCATCACAGGAAGCCATGGCAAATTGGTTCATAAATATTCACTGGTATTTTAGTCAGGGCTGTAAAAAAGAAGATATTTTACTGACTGTTCTGGAAACAGTGCATTTAATGTCAGAGCATCCCTGAGAAAGAAGAGCTGAGGAGAGTCTCTTATTGCAGTGAAGTCCTAAACCAGTCACAGGTCACACTCATAAACAGATCTACGACTACGGCAGAAGAAGAAAACTATGATGGATGGGGTTGTGTCTGTGCAGAGTTTCCAGTGAGGTGGGCAGGGCCCTGCCTGGTGGGGAGGCTGAGCTGGCAGATGGGAACAGCCGCACTCAGCACGCCTGGGACAGGGACAGGGCGGGCAGGCAGTGTGGGCACAGCTGCTCCCTGCCCAGGTGAGTGGCTCTGGCTGCTGAGGCACAACTGTCCCACTCCCCAGCAGCACATGCCTGAGCCAGGGCACCGCAGCACAGCTCGGAGTACTCATGCTGTTCATGCTCCCAGCTGCTTTCCATGATTCAGGGGAAGCACTCCCAGATGAAGGCATTAATTATGCCTTAGGCATAAATAACTACTCATGACTTCCCTGCTACACTATCCTTGAGCTCTCAGGTGGGATGGTTTGCCTGCAAGTGCTTTCTGGATTTCACAAGGCTTTTTATTTTAAATCCGCACAACTGATTAATTTGGTGGATATTCTGCACAGACAGCAAATAAAAT
Organism: Horornis vulcanius; assembly: GCA_013401035.1. NCBI lineage: Eukaryota > Metazoa > Chordata > Aves > Passeriformes > Scotocercidae > Horornis > Horornis vulcanius. Next base: position 12,487 of record VZUA01050168.1, read on the forward strand.
CTATGAGGCAAGGAGGCTCCTCCTCCCCATCTCCAACTCCATGGCTCGTGACTGCCATGTAGCTGCTCATCCTGCTACACAGCAGAGTAGGAGAGGAAATGAGCTACAAAATCAAAGCTGCCCCAGCTGCATGAACTTCTTAGAAGAATGAAAATTAACAAATAGAAAGTAAACTGCATGTGTTCTTAGAGCTAATTACTAATAAAAAGTAATAATTACAACTATAAAGCATGTCCCATAAAAATGCTCTTCTTTACAGTTTCCATATAAAAAACAGAATAATAATACAAAAAACCCGGGGCTGCTCAAATTTTTTTTGCTAAAATAAGTTATGATGCCTTACACAAATAAAAGTTCAGGATTGTAGCAAGACTAGAAAGCATGAGCATAACATATCGTTCTGGCAAGTGATAAAACTGCTCACAGTGACAGCTGTGATTTATGGAAGCAATTCAAATACACTTTGAAAGTATATTAGCCTCGCCTCTGCCCACAAAGGGCGCATATTAGCAGGGTAGGCCACACCGGTGATAAATTACATACCAGCAAGAAGTGAAGGCAATTGGCAACATCAGATGCCCCAAGGCCCCGAGTTGCTGTGATAATGTGGTTTTTGTGATAATACCTCACATGCAATGGCATCTGAGAACCAAAAGAAACACATCAAAGCTGTATTTTCTTTGGCTCTTTGGAAGATGTTTACAATGGTGAGAGTGGTTCAGACTCCTCAGCTAAAGCTGACATACAAAGTGTTTACAAATTGGTTCTGGAACAAAGCTTGGCACAGAAGGTCACAATTTAGATGCTACCTCTTGGGTGGAAAATAGCTGAGTCCTGCTTCCAGGTTGTAGGCACTGAAGAAAGCTGCAGGCTGTGGACCTACAGCATGCCTACTGCACGGCTTCAGCATGGTGGGCAAAGAGACCCACCCAAGGGCTGCGGTGGTTTAGCTCTGCTAACACCCAAAATGGGATGGGGACATTGCAGTCACCACCTGTGACACCCCTTCTGCGAAGGCATCAAGTTGCTGGGCACACTTGTTCACTGATCACATCAGTTCAATCTCACAGAAAAAGCCATGCTCTTCCCATGGCTCAGAGCAGCACTGAAAAAGGAGCACAGAAAAAGCATGAGGACAAAGTCTTAACCCACAGCAGGGTTTTACTGATGTAAAGCACTGAAAAATTATTTTAAGACACTTTGGGCTAAATTCTGCCCTCTGACGTACTAGTATGGATGAAGACTGACTTCAGAGTCAACCTGTACTTCAGGGGGTGTCCTTTGAAGAGCACACATCCCCGGGTAGTGCTATGGAGAGCCATGTGCCAGGCTTCTCTCATATTACTAGGGAAAGTTTAATAAATTCTATCTGCCTCCAATTATTACAGTCTTCCCATTCTGACACACTAGTAAGCACATCTTTGGGTGCTGAATTAATGACTAGGCCAAAGCACTTATATCTTGCCACAGATCAAAAGAAGTTTATCAGCAGTTATACTGTAATGAGCTCATCTGCAAAAAATAAAGCACATTTAACAAAGACTTTCTGTCTGGTGCGAATTTTTAACTTATTTAATCCAAAACACTCCCTTGGGAAGTGATAATGAATATCTATCCTATTTCTATGATACCCATTACTGCACAACCTGAGGACCTCAGGCATATGGCATACTCACAGAGTAAATCTGTGAGTAATTTTAGTGGAAGTTGGCCATTCCTGGAGCCTATGCCAGTAAATTCTGAGAATTGTGTTTCTAATGTAAATGTCTAAATTGTGTTTCTACACAAGTTACAGGCTCTGGATGAAAAATGGCTCAGTGACTGAAATGGTACAAAACACCTATATGGATTGATACTTTAAAAGTAACTGAGCTAAATGCTTTCTCTACAGATGGGGGCTTCGAGAAAATGCAAAAGTGATACAACTAATTTTCCTCATTTTCCTAAAGCATACAGGAAAGAAGAGCTTGGTACCTCTTTGAACCTGCCCCCTCTAATCTAGTAGTTGGACGAAAAAAGGTTTTTTTCTTGAATTTAAATTTTGGGTAGTGCAGCAGATTTGAGGCTATCAGTTCCATTTATTTACAGCTCTGCAGCACTATGCTTCTGTGGAAACATTTGCAGAAATTGAACTGATTGTGTGTTAAGTCTTAGTCTTAATAGCTTTTTCATTGCTTGCTAATGGAAATATGGATTCAACATTATTTTAAACTTAATGCAGCGTAGAAGAATTAGTTTCATACAGTGTAATTATGATTTTTTTCTACAGCACTTCATAGAAATACAAGGCATAAACAGATTTCTTCAAGCAAGGGAGAGGAATAAGAGCATTTTTGATATTCAGCAACTTGGATAAGGAAAACGTAACAAGGAAAGCACTCCCCCCTTTTCTTTTTCTTGTCTAGACCTTTCAGATTCATGTTTTTCACTTTAAATAAAGGAATTTTTGCAGCATTCCTCAAATTCTACCTTACCAAAAAACCAGATATATTTTGCTAAATTTTACCTCTGAGCAGGGTAGGATCCTCCCCCTCTACTGCAAATTGGGTAGGAGGCAGCAGTCATTGCTATAGCCTGTTGTCTTTATTTAAAAGAAAAAGCAATACCCCTCCTCCCTGTCCCATCACCTGCCTGTGACTTTTTGTCCTGAAGCAATGAAATAAGCCTCACAGCATTCCCGTAGTCACTGTAAAAGTGACCAGAAAATGTTTATTTATACTCCTCCCACATACTCTAACCCAGAAAATATTCACTTTATTCCCTGTTCCCTGAAGATTTCACTCTTATATACATTCCAAATCTACCTTCTTCCCAAAAACCCATTTCTTTGTTGCAGTCTTCGAAATGTCCTTAAGGACACTTCCCTGGAAGGATAACTTCTCTGTATGGGCATAGATGTTATTTTGTCTAAAGAGCCAAATTTACTGGAAACCTATTGCTCCATCTCCAGCTCTTTTGACAGCTTCCCAGCCTCTCTGGCTGCAGTAGCCAGCCAAGCTGTTGCAGCTGCAGATCATTTTTCTTCCAAAGGGAGAGCAGGAATGGTGTCCTGGGCCTCTGAGATCTCATTACAGAAAAAAACCCAGCATCAACAGGGTGATGGACTCATGATTTCATTATTCTCTTTGCAAGGAAGGATTCCAAAGAAAACATAATGGAAAGGAAAGATGAGAATGTGGTCTCTGAACCTTGCTGAGGTATATTGTCCCCACCATCCTCTTCACTTTTACTAGGTATTCAATAATATCCTAGGCATGGCTTTACTCTGGGCTCAGCAACACAAACAACTTAACACAAAAACTAGAAATGCTCCATACATCAGATTCCTTAGGTCTCCAGGGAAAATAGTAGCAGGATTCCCAGGCCTAAGACAGTGGTTCTGGAAAGCTGTCATAATAGGTAAATACAGTATAAAAGCTGAGAGTATTTTGCCACATATTATACAGCCTAGTAAAGATAAAGCAACTTGTTGCAGTGTTGTCCTTCAAGTGAAAGGAAAATTCCCCACTATATTACATTCAATTTTTCAGTTTCTGTTATGTGAATATTACAATCTTTTGTAACAAGAAGACAAAAGCTTCTTCATCTTGGAATCAATATTACTTCTCAGGCAAGGGAAACTGGTGTCTCTTTGCTAAGGCTCTATTTTAACATACTGCCAAAATACAAATACAGTTCTAACTCAATAGATAATAATCTGCTTTTCAAGATCAATGGCTGAAGCAGCCAGGATGAAAAACCTACACATATTTTAGTATGCAGCACCATTCTTTCCCAACCCTGCAAGCAAATAAGAATTCTGATGGTGCAGGATGGTCTGCGCAGATGCACCCGTCCAAATGTCAGTTCACACCAGCAGAAGGTTAAGGTCCAAAGTAAAGAGAAATCTTATACTCCTCAGGATTCCCTTCACGCCAGCCCCACTCTCCCACAGTGTGATCACAGCAGTTTCACTACTGAAGGACACTTCAGCAGAGACCTGTGTTAATCCTAAAGCTAGGAAAGCATGAACTGTAAGAAAAAGCTTGATAAATAAATCTGCAGCTAACCACACACACTGACAACTCTACAGAGACAAAGAGATCTGCGAAAAGAAAAAGAAGCACTGAAAACTGGAAGAAATTTGTCATTGCTTGGGTATAGCTGCTTTCTCTTTAGGGGTCATATTTCCAGCTTTCAAAAATGGGAATACAGGTCGATGCATTTGAGTCTGAATGGCCTTGGAGAGCATCAGGAAGCAAGGTTAAATATTAAGAAATCAGAAAAAAAGCAATGCAAAAGTAGTCCCTACAACCTTAAATCCAGTGACTTAGGCACATATGAATGTGGTGCAGTATTTAATTACCTAATAGTAATATATACTAGAACAGAATTTGCCCTACAAATGGCTGAAGAGTTGGAATGAATGTGAAAAATGCCTCAGCAGAATTTCTGATCTTTACATTTCCTATGCTGCAAACCACAGGAGGACTTCAAAATAGTTTTCAGCATGACAGCTTATAAAGACTTTACCTCAGCCCTTATACAGGTCTAGACATTCAAGGGCACAGATGGATTGGTAAACATTGCTTAGCAGTTTTCTCCAGATGGATCCTTTGTGAGCTGTGGGAAAAATCCTGTAAGAAATAGGCTGAGTAGGCAAAGTTAGTTTTAAAAGATCAAGCCTCTATGAAATCTGCATCTGTTTTTGCTAGGACTCTTCAAAAGGGCAGTCATCTTGTCAAATGTTAACTTCCTGCCCTGGGGAGAGCTGGTGCTGGAACCCACAAGTTTTCCTTCCTCCTTGTTTAACCACATGGGGGAGAGCAGACATACCTAAGCACATTCTCCTCATACTCAGAAGGCACACATATAGGGCTTTTGTGAGCTATTAAAGAGGTTCACCTTTGGAAAGAAACAGATGAACACAAGGCAGACTGAAAAAACGAAAAAATTGGAAAAAAAACCTCCACACAAACTTGTCTTGGGATCACCACAAAGCATTCATATTAAAGGTGTTAAAATCGGCTGCTGGCCAGGTGGGATTCAAGAAGAATTCACCGTTTCTAAGGAAAAAAATCAGTTCTGCCTAGGAAGACCCCAACATCCACACAGCAAAGGACAGCTCTTGGGCCCAACAGAATTCTTCCCAAGGACATCAGCAGCCTACAGGTTGTGTTTCTATTAGGACAGATACAGTGAGTTGTAGAAATTACAGGTGTTCAGATAAACTAGATTTTAAAAAGATAGATTCAGCATCTTAATTCTGTCCTTCATCTAAAGAAGGCAACAGAAAATGCTTGGATAGCCAATTTTTGAGAAAAGGGAAAAATTCAGCTAATATACTGGATCCTGAAACAGTGCTTTTACTATCTTCATTGTGCATCAAGACTAAGGGAGTTTCTTAAGCAATTCGTAGGCATTTTTGGAAAATTAATCTGACGTTATACCTAGTTTCAAAACCACTGGAAAGATATGACAGGTGACCTTTACCTCAGGAATTGAACAACAATTCTGATTATGGCTTTTCCTCGTTTACAGCACAATTATGAAACTACACGCANGGTGCTTTTCTGAGGGCTGATTCCTGTCATAGACAATCAAACTTTTCTTCCTTTTCACATCCAGAAAGCTTCCACCTTCCCTGCAGACTCTCTAATCACTAAGTTCTATGGACCTTACCATAAAAGAAGGATAGCTGGGAGTTCCTTGACTTCTAGGTATTAAAAAATAACTCTAATTCCCAAACTGCTGAACAAGATGAATGACATATTCTTGCATCTCCTAAAGCAAAATCAGAAGTCAACCACACGCATGGCAGATCCACCAATATCCACCCCTGCTCCATGGCCAGCACAGTGTGCAGTGTAAAGTCCTTCCTACCTCTCTGCATCATAACACAAAACAGACATATATCAAGTGAAATCATATTTACAGTTAACAAAACTTACTCAGATTTTCAGATTACTACAGTATAGCATAAAAACTAGGCTACCACTTGTTTCATCTCCACATCAAACAACTCCAGACCTAAAGCTTTTGAAAGCACTGTTACAAATCTGCTTTAAAACAGACAATCACCAGAAGTTTTTGACATTTACTTTTGAGCTTAGTGAGCTCAGCATGATTAGAGCTCACTAAGTAACTACTAATATTCTTGCACATCACAACATTTGAAAAGAAGATGAAAGACAAGGTGTGAGGCCACTTCAGGGGAAATCAGAGAAAGATTTTGGTTTATCAGTCCCGTTTTCTGTGCCATTGTTCACCTTCTTGGCCCGCAGCAGCCACCAGAAGTATATTAAAACTTTAAGAAACCTATGAGAAATAAGATATTCAGGATTTGTTTTCAAACCCAATGCTGCAATCACCCAGTAAAACACCCTGCTGGGATTGCTTCAAAGAAATACAACTGTTTTGCTAACTGAAGACTCAGGCTGTTCCTTCCTCATTCTCTCAGTTTCGATTTGATGGATGTCTTGAGTCTGTTTACCTACAGGAGGAAACTCGGGAAAGAGTTCTTGCTGATTAATTATGGCCTACTTGGAATCAACATTTTACTAGTCATCTAGAAATAACTCTCTAAGATAAATTGTTTTTCCATGCGCCCACACCTGCTTCTACAATAAATCATACCTTTCTAAATACACAGGGGGCCACATT
>VZUA01050176.1:8266-32651 GCA_013401035.1 Horornis vulcanius
ACAAAAAAAAAAAACCCAAACAAAAAGGGAGAAACCCATCCCTTGCAGGGCTGTGATTCTCTGGAGTGTTGACAAAGCCCCTCTACACTAAAGTGTTAATAACTTGTAGAAAAGGCTTTCCCAGCAGATATTCACTGAAGGACATGATCATGATCATCCCCTAAAGAAACAGCTGCCCCTTGGGACAGCCAAAGATTTGGAAGAGATACTAATCTTTTATCAGAATGAAGCCCTTTTGTCTAGGTAGATCTCCTTCCTTTCAGCCTGGATCAATAATCAAGAGATGAGGGGACAGAACAAACACCAGCATTTAGGCACTCCATGCACAGAGAGGGTAACATGCTGCTGAGTGTTCAAGCTCTCAGTCAATCATCACAGCTCTTCAGAGGGGAGGCAGAAAGAGCTGACTGCTGGAAAAAACACGGAGACACAATCTGTTCCCCTCCCAACATGGGACAGAAGGAGTGAAGAAACAGTTTTACTAAAAATACCCCTCTGAGGGTTAAGTTAAAATTAAACATTAGTGCAGTCAAAAGAAAACAAGCAAACACAATGCAGTGACATCAGTTTCCTGGAGTTCCTGGAATTCTCCTCACCACCCAAAGCCAGGGGCTGGCCGGGGATGATTGCATGCACTCACACCCCTTTAAAAATATTATGAAACGAAGAGGTTTTGCTACAAACACCTGTTTGTGCTATAAACCAAAAATCAACTGCAAGGAGAGTAATAATGATTTGTAGGATATTAATATGGCATCAATACTTGGCCATAACTTGATCCATGTTGATACTATAACCTTTCACTGAGAAAAGCACAGCTAGGTCTGCAATTTCACCCTCCTCTGACATCCTACCACACTGCTGTGATCCACGCTCACTGTCCATGCTGGCAAACTTAGCCTACAAGCAATCCAAGCTAATTTGGGTTAAGCTTGCTTGTTATGGAAGAGAGCATTTTGGAGAGGAAGCAAGTGTTTTACACCACTAAAAGACACACAGAGCATGGAAGAAACCCAGCTGCAGTTACCCACAGTCTTAATCCCACAGTACCATGGTTAATGCCCCAAGTGCCAGAGATCTTTGATATCCACTGAGGATTCAGCATCTCAACTTGAAACAGTGACTGCAGGCAACCATTGAGCCACAGTTCTCTAAATACCATGCTGAGAACTCAGCTTTAGAATCAGACTACAACCACGTGCTGAATCACACCAGTCCTCTGCAGCATGTTTTCCATTTCAGACTTAACCCTTCTTTGGCAGGAAGGCAGAAAGATGAGGGCTGAAGGCAGTGTCTGCAATACATGCACCAATGTAAGTGGCAGGATGCCTTTTAAACACGGGGCTTGAAGGTTCTTTGTAACACCACGATTCACTTTCAACTCCTGCCAAGAGGAACCCAGCCTGTAAGTTCACAGCACTTGCTAGGAGCAATTAACTCTAAGCTGCTGGAGAGTGTGTACAACGTGCTGCATTGCTATTGGAATGTCCACAATCAGTTTGTTTAACCAAAGAATGAGCCTGCAAAAATAGGACGTACCACGGTGTGCATGGTGCATTCACACCAGGACACTGTGTGTTGCTTGTCTACTCTCATTAGAAAAGAAAAAAAAAGGAAAAAGGATAGAGCAGATCCAGAGAATGTACTGATAGGGATAAGTAGGATGATTGGCAATATGGAATGGATTTCATACAAGAAAAAATTGTTTAAGACAGAAGCTGCGGTGCTAAGTGATAGAGCTACAAAAACAAAGCCAAGAGGAAGTGTTTAGTTCCTGGCCTCTTGCACCAGAAGAGATGGTGAGCACAAAATGAAACTAAGCAGCATGTCCAAAACAAAAGAAAGGGCTTCTGCTTCTGTGGCTACACTTNGCCAGTACACAAGTTCTTGAGGAAAGGGAAAAACAGACATCAGGGACTTCGAAGACAGTCAGGAAGTCCCTGCTCCAAGGCAATCTCCTGTCCATGAAAACGGAGGCAAACTACACCTAAGTCAGCATTACTCTGTTTTCTCTGTTCTTATATGATCCCCAAGATACCCATGTCTGAGGCAGAACATTGCTAGAGGGATCTGTTCCCTGGGCACACTGAGATTGTCACATAAAGATTTTCACAGTCTCTCAATACTAGGCACATTTTATGGACTAGGGGGTAATAAAAATAAAAATGGAGCAACAAGTGCTTACATTATTTATTTACGGTCATATTACAAGCCTGTGAAAATCTGGAAGCCAAAACACTCCCGAATTCCAGTGCCAACTTCCCCAGAAGGAGAGGCAGTAGTAGAAAGCAGGAAAGTTGCCCTATTACTCAATCAAGGGATCAAGCTATGGAGGCTAAATTTAAACCAGGTATATGGAAAAAGCAATCCTCTCTATGACAAAGAGGGAAGATTATCTGGGATCCCAGAAAAAATTGTTCACCTGACTTGGAATCTGCACTGCTAAAGGAGAACAAAACCATTGCTGGTTTAGCATGTGGTATGCACATGGGAGTGCCTTTGAAAAATTCCCATGTGCACGTTTGTGAAGCAGGTACAGAGACACAGCAGGGATAAGAGTTACAGCCTTGGCAATGCTGCCAATACACAGATTCCAGTCTGACTGGGCATTTTTTAAGCCCCTGTTGGGTACAGAGAAAAAAAGTCACAATTTCTTAAAATCCACCCCAGTCTCTTCCTCGAATGCAAGCTGGAGGTGTGTTGCCCTGGGCACAAGGACTATAATTAGGGAAATAGCATAAACCTCTGCCTACCCCAATACTCCACCTCATGAGCCCACAAAAAGGGGCACGGAGGGACGCTTTTTATGTGCAATAGGCAAGAATCAGGTCAAAGTACAGCCCCTGGACTTGCGAAACAAGCCTTTCCAGGATACACCAATCAGCAAGAATGGCTGAGAATCCTCCACTGCTCTCACCTTCCCCAGCCTAGCCCCAAAATCCTAACTCAAAGAAAGGCAAGTCCTTGCATGTTTCAGACAGGTTTCAGAAGCAATCACAAGCGGTGAGACTGCCAAACCAAGCTGGATTTTGATGTGAAAGGAGAAATCTGAGAGCTACCCTGCCTGCTTAATGCTGAAGAAAACCAAAGCTGTCGAACAAGCCGCAAGTGAGAGAAAGTGAGCTATCCACGAAAGGTGAAATTGTTATTACTCGTCAGAGCTCCAGTGGTTCCCCTGCAAAGGAAGTGACTTCACTCCAACTGTGGATTCAATGAACATTTTATACTCGGGAAAGAGGAAGTGCTCCTGTAGCTGGTGACATCTGCAACCCTTCCTCCAGCACACGGCTTGGCACATCTCCTCTAGCACACAGTCCATTATCTGCAATAAACATGCGTAGGAGCTCCCCAGCCCAGCAGAGACTGTTGCTTCTCTTATGTGATGTATATGCATCACCCTTCCTTGGCTTGTGGTTTGGAGACTCGGGTGATTAAAAATAATCACCTCTCTGTCCAACTGTGGGAGTTGCCTGAGCTGTGCATTCTGCCTGAGTGCAGGAAGTAATGTATAACTGAGACGATGCAAAAGAGCCTGCAAAAAACCTGCCTTGGAGCTCTTCAGCAGCGTTTCAGTTCAATGGCTCACAGTGCTCTGGGAAGAGGCAAAGCCTGAATGAAATGGAGCAGGGAATATTTATGCATCCTGCTCCAGTGAGTGAATGCATCCACTGAAGCCAGGCTTCATTCAGCTTCCCCCGACACACCTTCAGAGTAAATGTGCAAGTGCAGAGTAAATCCCAAGGGTTGTGAAACAGCAGAGCATGGCTATCCCAGAGCCTATAAAAAACCCCCCTCCCTTTTTCCCAGCCAAGTCTGGATCAAAGCAGAGCCAGCATTTGCAGGTCTGCTGGAACACGGCTCACACACGCTCTTTGTCATGCTTTATGGAATAAGAGCTCAATACATAATTTATCTCTACACACGCTTGTGAAGCAGTAATTACACTATGCATGCATAAAAATCAGACAATGAATTTAAATGACCTGTTAAAGGCCACAAAACAAGTTGGTGGCTAAGTCAAGATAATTGCAGTTACCTCTGAGTAATCCGCTATCAGAGCATGCAGTGTGCTACTGATGTCATTTCTCTTAGTGTAAAAAGGACCATATGAAACCAAGCAATTCAGCTCATACCTTCTGGTTTACTAATCAAGCTTATAGAACAAAAGAAGTTGATCTTTCATTATTTATACTATTAACTACATTGTAAATTAGTTATCAACACTCCTAGTAACAGCCAAACACATTAAGGCACATTAAGTACTAACAGTTAAATACAAATTTGGGTTCACACACAAATATTTCCAAAAGTTTCGCTGTTAACATTTAACCTCACCAGGCACTTTTCAAGCAGTGGTTCTCACAGGGCCCTAAGGACTCTTACTCCTACATGTCAAACAAATTTTTTTTACTGATAAAGACTGTGTTTGTGAGCTAAGAATCCATGCACTCTCTGTGAAAAAAACCCAAACAAGTACAAGACAAAACGTTCAAGCCCAAAGTTATTCTAGTGCAGAGATAAGCCAGAAGTAGCAGTTGTAAAATATGAATAATAATACTGACCTCCATAGTAGGACACTTAGTATTTCTTTATTGTAATGTGTGTATATATCTATATATCTATATATCTATCCAACTGAGAACATAATTGCTGTTTAGAATAGGGAAGCAAGTACAAAGAAATAATTTAATTTTCATAAATATTAAAACCACCCCAGCTCTGAGGGGAGGCAAGGCTGCAGAGAGAAATGCTATTTGGTAAACTGAGTTAAGTTAGTGTTACAGGGCCATTAACAATGACTGGACTATAGTAAAAAGGAAACTAACCACTGTAAATATAAACTCCAACTCAGCAAGACTTTGAGACCAGGAATAGAGTCCTGCATCACACCTTGTCTCTGTAGATCTGATAATAATCCAAGCACAAGCCACTCTGCAGACTGGGTTGCAACAGAGTCACACACATGTAGATATCGTGCATTTATCACAAAATCAGGCAAAGGTAAGTGCTTGCAGCATAGGTGAGAAGCTTTGTGGAACCACTGGCATTCAAAGAGGATCCTCCAAATCCAAGGTGCAAAAGCTTAAAGCCATGTACTGTCAGACAGTTCCTTAACTCCTGAAATTCTGACTCAGTTTTATCTCCTGAAAAGGAGAGCTGAATTCAACTAAACCCCACATGATTTTCACAGAGCTTTTCAATGCTTTGAACCTACTGAGGAACGATTTGGTGCTACTCTGCCCTTTCATATGTTGTGTAAAATGGCAGGCTGCTTCTACTGAGTTCTTACAACCACAGTGGCCTTTTCCTTCCTGAACATGCAAGTCTGATTTTTTTTGAAAAGGAGTTTTGAACTCAAAGCAGGAAGAAATAATCCATGCCTGTCTGTAACCCTCACAGCATGCTGCCAACCAACATTTTCCCTTACAGCTGTACAACAGCATTCAAAACACATCCACACACAGCCCCTCCTGGAGACAAAACACCTAGCTGAGAAAACAGTGAGCACACTTCTCCCCAGGAATAAGCAGGAATCTTGCTTTGCAAAGCTGCTGAGGGTGGCAGGTTTGGTTTTGTTTAACTAAAGCTCATTCCCTCTCTAGGCACTGCACTTTGCAGAGGGAAAATAAATAGGCTGGAAAAAACCCAGGAGCTTGCAGGGGAGAACCTGCAGGGAAGCAAGCTGCAGTGTAAACAGGGAGGCAGAGCAGGGTTGGGGGTCAGGAGGGCAGAGCTGGATCTGGTGGGGGCAGTGCAGGTACAGCCCCTGCCCTACACCAGGGTGGAGGCAGGAAAAGGGGGCCAGGAGCCACTTTCCAAAAAGGAAATTTCACCCTGCCCAGGATTTCCAAACTGCAATAATTTTCCATGGGCCAATCAGGGAGGAGCAAGGCAAACGCACCAAATTAGGAAAGTAAATACTAGAAGGGGGAGAGGAAGGAGGAGGAGGAGAACCCAGCAACCACCTCCCAAAGCCAGCAGTGGGAGAGGGGCCTGAGTTTCATGCTGAGCCCCATCAGCCCTCCCAGCTCTGCCTCTGGGAAGGGGGAGAGGACACTGTGCCAGCCTCACCCAGCACTGTGAAGCCACCAAAAGAGCAGAGTGCTGCCCTGGAAGTCAGATGGCCAGAATGCACAGCTACATGCTTCCAAAGGAGCATTCCCTTCTCAGGCAGAAACTTCAAATGACTTCTCAAAGTCTGACCCACAGGGGAGAGCTGCAAGACCCTGCTGGGGGAGAGGGGAAGGCTGAAGGAGCTGAGCAGGGATGTTTACAAACGTGTCAGCCCCTCCTCTGTAAGAGGAACTCGGAAATGAAAGGGCTTCAGCAAGCGAAACCTCAGATGTCTTTTGAGGTTTTCTGAAGACTTGGCTGGATCAGCTTCTGCTCAAGACAAACGGATGCAATCATTAATCATCGTTGGTAAACACTGCGTTAGGGGCTGAGCACAATTCAACACTACTATTTCCACTTTCTCCTTATGCAAAAGAAACATTCTCAGGGAATCAAATATCAGTTGCAGGCATATGCCAGAGTCAAAAGATACAGCCTCTGTTAGTAACACAAACCACACTGTGCTGCTTTGCACAAGATGACTGAATGGAAACTAACTACCATATGTTGGCAAAGGAACCGTCCCCCTCCCCTCCCAGCAACAAGCTTCATCTAAAAAGAGAAGGTTAAATATAAACTAAAAGCAGTCCCTGAACAGAGGACTAAAACCACAGCTACCTCCAGCCCCCTCTTTCTAGACTATCTGCACTGCACATCTGTGCATCTCTGTAAGACGGTCGGAAAAACCCAAACAAGCCTCCAGATCATGCAAACCCAAACTGGTTTCATTGTGGCACTGAACTCTCAGTCTCAGCCATGCAGATTTGAATACTGCTCACTGAATTAGTGCTGTCAGAAGAGATTTGCATATTATATCTTTTTACAAATGTACAGGCAAGAAAACCCAAAGGCTACTACTATTACCGGGCATACTCTTGCTATTTTGATGCCCACACATTTTAAAATTCTAATGCATCATCCTATACTATGAGTCTCCTCTACTTTATAAAACGTATTATACTTCAAGTAACAGATTTAATTTTAAAAGATTTCACTGAAGCTCTGTAACCTCAACTCTTTGCTGAAAAGGAAAGAAAACATTCCCTACAGTAGCTTGATGTTCAGCTTGTTTCTACTGCACATCCACGGATCAGATAATTTAAAAAACAGGATACTAGCCCAGATGTACATTTAGATTGCTGCAGCCCCTCAGTACCTGCTCAGCATCCTACCCCCATTTCCTTCCATTCCCAGGAAACCACGTGCCAATGGCCACCCTTGTCCCTAACTTCAGATAACAGCAGCACCACCCAGCAACAACAGAATATTACTGAGATAAAAATAAAACAGGCAGTCTTAAGATAGAAAGTATATGCCTGCTTTCTTTTCTCCATGCATATAGGTAGCTCTCAATAAATATTTCTAATTCCACTGCCAAAGATAGACTCTATATGAAACTCTATAGTGTGAAACCAACACTCACGTTTACCCTTGAACCCTCTGAGCTCTTAAACAAAACCCTTGTGCCCTACTGCCAGCCACCATAATGTTTTTGAGCAGTCTTCCATAGTTTTGAACATCAGAGATTTAACCAGTTATTTTTAATGCAGCATTTCTTGCACCAAGGATACCAAACAAAACAGGGCTGACAGACTGATGTCAGAGAACACATTTTTGAGAATTTACATCTTACCTGATAGTGCCTGTGGGGGATGGGAGGGGACTGACCACGCTCCGGAGATCCGGCTCCGGGATGTGGATCTTCAGAGGTGATATTTGAGGGTAAAGTGGCCGAAGGGGATGTGTTGAGGCTTCCTCTTTTACTTCCTCTTTATGGTATAAAGATGTGAACTGGATCTTTATAACCGTGCTAGGGAATCGGAAAGTACATCTGGAAAGGAAAGAAAGGGAAAAGTCAGTTTTACACATGATACTGAATGTATTTAAGAGGTTTTGTGTGCAGCTGATGCATCATTAATTAATTCTAAGTCTACCATTCTCTACTCATCTTTCTGCCCAGTGTCTTGGGCAGAATTACTGATCATTCATAAAGCTCTGTAAATACATCACAGTGAATCATGGGTCATCTAGAGATGAGATGCAAGCTGAAGGTTTGGGTAAGTTCAGTGATTTCGTCAAGGCCATGTATTCAATCAGTGACTAAGCAAGATGCACTCCTGTAACAACTAACTCTTGGGTTCCTGAAATGTATCAAGGGCTAGGATCTATTTTTAATTAGCTCATTGCACACATCTCAGGAAGATCCATCTCACTAGAAAGTATCAAACAACAAGCAATAGGAAGCAAAACAACCATAAAGTCCAGGCAGGGCAACAAACAGCCTCCAGGTAAGACCAGAGAGCAATAAAGACTTGTCTCTATATACTGTATAATTGATATCCATTTATATTTGTGCACATGATATTAAAGGATCATCTAGCAGGTTTCAGATTCAAATACATTTATTTAGAAGTGCCTCCCTTTAGGTTATAACTAGCAGGTTTAGAACAGGGCCTCTACAAGCCTGTGGGGCCTCATTTCTTTTCTAAGTAACACTCCCTTCCAATTGTTATTTAGGGAAAAAAAAAATAATCACGCATCTACAAGTGCAGCCTTCAGGAGATGCTTGGAAATTCAAAAGGAAATAAGCACTGACATTTTCCATATTTGAACAGAATGCTTTCTAATTTACAGTGTCTACAATGAGCACAGAGCTGTAAGAGTGAGTGTTCTGCAATTCTTCTTATTGCACTTTAATTAGACAATCATGTGCAATCAATACAAGCTTCCCAGGGATCATTTCACTGATACTAAGGTTAAAGCAGCAGGAAATAAAAACCAGGTTTCACCGTGGGAAAGGCCAGCAGAGCACAGTAATTGTGCTGGATTCCAGCATCTTGCCTATAGAAGGAAAGGAAGGGATTTGAGTGGTGTTGTTCTAGCACTGTAAGTGCTGGTGTGGGCTGAGCAGAATTCTTTTAACCAGTGCTTTATTGAATTCTACCAGGTACAGAACAAGGTGACAAGCAAGTCAGTCAGTTTTTGTGACCACCTTATCTTAATGCTGCTATTGACAGAAATGCAGCTCTAAAACACTCACTTGCTCTTGGTTCTTTGGCACAAGCTGGTTGTGCTGTAAGGTAATGCTCAAAATTATCATTCAGGCATGGGAAGCTCATTCCCATCTCCCACCTCATTTCTCAAAGGAGCTGGCTCAGCATTCAGTGCCTCACAATGGCTCTGCTAGTACAGCAGGAGTTTGCATTGCATTTAATTCACTTCAGAGGTCCTGCCACCTGCACTCATTAATGCATTAAATAAGAACATCATTGCTGGCAATGCAGCCTAATTGTGTTTATGTAACCCTCCTAGACAGGGTGCCCTGCAGACTGAACACCAAGGCACAGTTCAAAACAGCAGCGTCCGTGCCTTGCAGTGTCTGCCAGCAGCAGGAACCAACCTCCTGAGGTGAACCTGAAACAAGGATGTTGAGCCACTGCCCTGGATTTTAAGCTTTGTACTGCTACATGGATTTGCTTAAAGAGAAAAAGCTCAAAGTACATATATTTGCAATGGGCATCACATGGACTAAGACTCAAAACCAGTATGAGCAAAGCTTCATCATTTCTCAAGCCCTTATCAGGGAAAAGCTGAGCAGCCTGTCACAAAGCGATGGAATTCTCTGCTGTAACACCAACTGCTCAGCATTTTCCAACACCTGAGTCAAGGACAAATCAGTCCCTGTTCAGCAGTCTTCAGTGCAATCCCAGCCTGCTGCTGATCAACAGGCCTGACTGCACAGAGCCCTAAGGCAGTTTTGCAGCACTGCTGAGGCCAGGAGATCCCCCACTGCAGCCTCTTAGCAGTAAGGAGCTCTATCCCACTGTCACTTTTGTCTTTCTTTTCAGAAGGACCCAGTAATGCAAGATCCATATCTCCTAAATTGCTCTGAGGTGATGGTAAAGTAACTCCTTAAGTCTACCCCACTTACTGATGCTACAGCAATATTAGATAAAAAGTGATACCTGCACCCAAACCACTGTGAGAGGCTGTCCCATCAGCCTGTGAGGGCAATCTCAAGAAAATCCGTTCCTTTTCCAAAATCATGAGTCAACCTGAAATGTGACCTCTAAACTAAGGCAGTGAAGGTGCTGAGAAGGCCCATCCAGCGCTGCTTTTCCCTGCGAGCCTCCCCAGAGCCACCCGATCCAGCCATGTGATTTACCCACAATCTCAGCCTGCAACCAGGGGAGAGAAACAGAGCCTGGCCTGGGCTGCTACACAAGCAAACAATTTGCTGGCTGCTGTGATTTTGTATTTAGACAGACAGGCTTCCCAGTTCACTGGAGCAGAACCCAGGATGTACAACCAGCTTTCATGGATTATGGTAACTAGCACGAACATGGCCATTTTGTAAGGAACCTGTCCCAGGAAAACCAGGGAGTGGATATCTGCAAGGGTGCTCACAGCTTTACAAATTCCTGCAGCCTGCCCTGTGCTGCCTTCAGTACTGACACTGCCTGCAAAGCCAAGCTGGGGGTAATGTAGCCGAATTTATGCTTTTCCTGATGTAAAAACCTGCGACCCAAGAAATGGAAATACCATGCAAAGCAGATTGTAAATTCCTGCGGAACTCCTCCCTTCCCTCAGGGGTGAGAAGGTGCCCGGGATTAAGGTTATTGTTCCAGTTCTATCACAACCACCACAGCAATGCAAACAAGGGCACCAGCAAGCACAGCCCAAGCCACTGCTTGAAAGCAACACAGCCTAATGCTGTGGAACCGTGTCAGTGTCAGAAATCAGAAAAACACCATTTTGGAAGCATCTTGTCACACAAAGTACATCGAACCTGAATGCAGTTTTAATAAGCTTTTCTATTGTTCCCTTAATTACCCTCTTTCCAACCAAGAGGATAAACTTAAATTATATCAGGCAGTCCTATTTAGGAGTGAGGCACATTAGTGCAGGACTTAAACCTTTGAGAATTACACTTCTACAAAAGGTAAGCAGGATAAGACAGACAACCCAAGCAGACTGAGCATGCATTCCTTAAGATTACTGTATATATTTCAGGTTTTTTAAACTGAGTTATACTATTTGATCCATGTTGCATGATTCCTATCAAAGATGGAACAACAATTTTTACTCCTGCTTAACATTTTCATTATGAGAAAAAGATCAATCTGAAAGCACAGATTAGACTCAATATAAAAAGCATAATGAAGTTAACTGGTGTTTCCAAGGGTGCCCAAGAGGCAATTCTTTCAAGCACCTCTGAAATTTCCAGCTGATCAGATGGATGAATTAATGGTCTGAAAAATCTTTGGTCCTGTTGCCAGCAGGAAGAGCCTGCCTCAGTTACAGATCTGCTGAGTTTACCCAATAACCTGCTACAGACAGGTATGTGCTGCAATCAGTCTCTGGCCATAGAAAACATGTGGCCTGAAATCACATTTACAGTGTGGCACATACATCAATTCCTAGTGGGAAAGGTTTCTGATTTCTCTAGGATGCCTTGCAAGGCAGTGAGAATAGAAAGTTTTTTTCTTTTTGTTTGTGCTAAAACTCAAAACACTCAAACAGCCTCCCCAACCTCCATAAATGCACAGAAACAATTCTTGCCTTCTTAGACTACAGGCAGGAGAGAATCACAGAAAATGGACTGTTGGCTCCGTGCTGCCTGCTGGAGCGCACAGAATCCATAGCAAGTGGCTGAATGCATGCTATATATACATTGGAGACCGAGGGGAAGAGAAAGAGTGCACATTCCACACATGGTTACAGTCACATAAAGGACGTTGCTACAGTTTTGTTTGCTTGTTTTACACAAGACAGATTTTTCCAAAAGTTTCCTGGGCGAGCTCCTCCCACTGACAGCACAGCTCCCATGCTATTAGGCATCCTTCATGTGGTGAACCAGTGACAGTGACCACAAGCATTTCATCTACATAAAGTCTGAAAATAAAGTGCTAGGAAACACTAGACTTTACATAAACAGCCACCCTACAGCAGACTGCAGGAAAGATGGTTAGGGGAAAAAAAAAAACCCAACAAAATGACTGCATACCCTGCATGGCTCTGTAAAAAGCAGACATTTTCCTCCTCCTCAAAGCACCTTTTACTCACAGATGCAAAGGGACTGGAGATACATTTGCCAAAACATAGTACCAGGTTCAATAGAAGCTATAACAGTCACTGACTTCTTTGTTAAAGCACCCTGAATGCTGTTAGCACCAAATGACTTCTAAGATCTGCTGCATGGCAGCAAGAAAAGGCTATTTTAAGATTTTAAAAGGAGGCAGGAAACTGTGCTGGATTTATGCTTTTACATTTACACTGAGGAAAAGCACAGTGACAAAAGAAGACAAATCATGAGAAAGCCAAGGTGAAACATATATATAAAATATACATATAACACACACCTATAAAACTTGGAATGGTATTTATATATATTATGTTATATATATAAACATAATGTAGTATGTTATATATAAACATCATTCCAGTTCATCATGCAAAAGGAATAACCAGAAAAGTAAGCTGGAACTACTACACATGTGTTGTAATCAGCAAGTTGGTACCATCTTTGTCTACTTTATCTCGCCATAATTTATGAAATCCTGTTATTCCTGAATGTTGGGGGTAAAACTGCACCAGTAGCATCTGTGGTACAGTGCTGAGACGCAGGTCGAGCAAGAAACATTTTAGGAAGCGCTCTATTAACAATATCATTTTTATAGTTTGCATCAGATGGTACCACAGGCCCCAGGTTTCATTCAAAAACCTGCTTAAGCATGACTGTCTGCCCTCTGTGCAAGGGGCCCCTTTTCTTTTTAAACATGCAGATACTGGAACCTCCCTGCTGACACCCAGCATCTCAAGCTTCCCCTCCATCACTCTGACTTTGTGTGTCACCAGCAGGAGCAGGGCAGGGACTGTCCTACTGTGAGGTGAGGCCACACCTCAAATGCTGTGTCCAGCTCTGGGCCCCCCCCCCATTCAGGAAGGACATTGAGGGGCTGGAGTGTGTCCAGGGAAGGGAACAGAGCTGGGAAAGGGTCTGGAGTACCAGGAGCAGCTGAGGGAGGTGGGAAAGGGGCTCAGCCTGGAGAAAAGGAGGCTTGGGGGGACCTTCTGGCTCTGCACAATGCCCTGACAGGAGGGGACAGCCAGGGTGGGGTCAGGCTCTGCTTCCAAGTAACAAACAAGGGACAAGAAGAGGCAGCCTCAGGTTGTGCCTAAATTGAACATCGGGAACCATTTCTTCACCTAAAGGGTTGTCAAGCACTGGAACAGGCTGCCCAAGATAGTGGTAGAATCACTGGCCCTGGAGGGATTTAAAAGATGTGTGAATATGGCACTTGGGGACATGGAGGGATTCATGGTTCAGTGGTGCCATTGGCAGTGCTGGGAGAATGGCTGGGCTCAATGATCCTAAAGGTCCTTTCCAACCTAAACAATTCTGTGATTCTGTGAGGGGACAGTAGTCCAACTCTTGAGGATGAAGCAGTTATCTCTACAATCAGTAAATACCTTAGATTCAGCAAAGGTGGCCAGTCAGAGCTGTAATCACAGCAGCACAGCATGATAACAGAACTATGCCATTACTGGCCAGAATTTGATCAAGAATGTCCACAAAAACCTTTGCAAAAGAGAAAGAAATCCCCAACAACCCCCATGAAACAGCTGTTTCTCTGTTCCCTGTAATTTCTCTGAAAATCATTTGTTTTGTGCCAATTACACATAGCTCACTCCAAAGAATGCAGAACTATTTCCACACACGAAATTCCAAAATCATGTTGGGTTTCTCAGTACAAGTGAGAATTTGCTGTCAGTCATCTGTCAGCCTATTACCCTTACCAGCTATTTCAAGACACCTGACATAATTCTGCTGGAGGGCAAGATAGATACTTGTCATCCTTTCAGTGAGCGTGTACCATAAATACCAAAATTTCAGGCTACAATCAATGTGCAGGTGCTGTACAGAGCAGCCATTACAGAAAAGTGCCCAATTATCTCTGTAACCAGCTAAGCAAAGAACCACAAGCCTGTATCTATGAAAATCCTGAATCCACTCCCTATTCACAAAACCCTTTGAAGCAGGTTGAAAGGACGTGCCTTGGACAACATAAAAGACTCACTGGGAAGAATCAGACACCTGTGCACCAAAAATGAAACTAAACTTGGTTAGAAAAAGATAACAGTTTGCTTCACTTAGCTAAACATATATCTAAGCCCTGAAGGTCTGCCCACAGAGAGATAAGCCAACTGAGACAAGATCTACCTGAGATTCTGATTTCTTCAATAACAAGGCTCTGAGAATTGCTGTAACCTCTGCAGCATCGGAGCTGGGAGTATTTATTGACCAAGACTTGTTGCTTTGTGATGCTGCACTCTGCCCAGGGATAGAATGCTTTGCAGAACTTCAGCTTTTCAATAGCACAAAGCCTCAATGCATCACCCAGTACAAAACAAAACACTTCAACTGCAAAATATTGAGAAGGATGTCTCCTATTTCAGTAACTAAAATAACCAAATCAATGTTCTCTACCTTCACAAAAATAAACTCGACCTTTATTTCCCAGTGGGAATAATCAACACAAGTATTTTGCTCAAAATGATTATGTTGCTGGGACTAAACTGTCTGAAGCAGCAAGGTGAGCAAAAGCACAAGTACAAAAACCACCTTTCAATCACAAGTGAATGAAAATGAATATTAGTTTGAATGATTATCATAAAATCATACAACAAGCTCTGAAAGCTGTCTGTCACCAGAGATTAGGTACTATTCACCCCTCCTTTGCAATAAAATAATAATAATAATAATAAAATCATCCAACATTTCCTGTTCCACTCCCTACCCTACAATTTTTCCCCTAAATAGCACTTAGTAAGCAATACCAATAAGAAACCAGTTATATCATCCACTTGGGTAGTGCTATCTCCATTCCAAACAAAAAAGTTAATTGCACTGAGGGCACAGAGAGTTCTGGAGGAAATAAGACAGGTACATTTTATTCCTTTTAGTCTAAATACACATCAAAAAACAAGCATGTGCCTATCACCATGGTAATTTAAGAGTGAGTATAATGCTTTTCCTTACACATCTCTATAGGCTAAGGACACAGGCAGTGTAACTGCCACAGTTTTAAGAGTGCTTGGTTCATTTTGCAATTACTGCAGTCTAAAAGTAAAGAGTTTTCAGCATTTGCTGTTTGCTTTTCTACTGCTCTATTGCTCTGAGCAGTTTTAGCACAGAAATCCTACTGAAGACCTACCCATAAAAGTCTTTTATGAAACACAAAGAGAAATACCTCCTGGCTGGTAGAATCATTTGCTGTATACATGAAGAGATAAGCAAAGAGTCTGCAAGTAAATGGTGAAGTCCAGAATCCACATTTGTTCTTCCTGTAATGAATCAACTCAATCTGAAGAAAAGCAAGACATGCACTTGGCCAAACAGCAGCAGGACAAGGAAATAAACTGCAGATCTGCCTGCAAAAATGCCTCTGGTATTATCCACTATTGTTCAGTGAGAGGAAAAGCTAGAAAAATCACTGTTACTCTTTGTAACGTAACTGACAGAAAACTAGATTTAAAAAATACTGAGATCATCTGCAAATAAAGGAGTACAGAGATCTCCCCCACTGCTGCAATGACAGAGCAACCCATTGTAATGTCTGGTCATAATTATTCTGTAAGTCACCACATGAGTTTAGATGTGGAGGACTGCTTCCTAACCTCAGAGTTACCCTGAGCTCACAAATCACTTGCCTTGCATGCTTTGTAGCACACTCACTGTATTTAATATATGCTGTCATGCTTAACACTGCAGATACACAAAGGAGTTCATCTGTCAGCCAAGACTGAACCAGAACTGCCTGTGTGCATATGGGAGTGAGCTCATGTTTGAAATAATTAGTTCAATTCAAAAGACAGTGGTCTTACTTCTACTTCACGAATTTAGATTTTCTTCTGTAGGAACTTCTTCCAGAAAAAGTTCCAGCAACTGTTTCCATTGCCATGTTCCACCAGATGCACAAGTAGCTGAACATCAGTGTTTTGGGGTCCCTGGCATTACCCATGCCTTAGGTATTGCTCCTGTACTAGAAATAATGTAAATCCAGTTTCAGTAAAGGCAAACTCACGCTGAAGTCATCAGGATCTCCTCATACCCGATCCAGTGGAATTATTATTATTGACTACCCTGTAATTCCAGATTACTGGAAGGATTTTGTACTTCCCCTGAAATGCAGCTGAGTTAGCTGGAAATCCTCATCTTTCCTGGACTTGCTGGGATGAGTAATGGGAAACTGGGTAAAATTCTGTGTCTCATGTGGCTGGCTCACTGGTTTCATCTGCCTTAAAAATAATCTCCCCAAAGAGATATCAATTATGTCACTAAAGCTCATGTAGATTTATTTTAACACAATCTAAATCTGATTCTCTGATGTAAGAGGCATTTCCTTCACTCCACCACCATTCCTTCTCTTCTGCCATTTCCTCTCAGTATCACCCAAATCCCTGCACAGCAAGGCAAACCAAGTAGCTGGAATAATTATTCATCTCCTTTTTTGTTGGGACTAAGTTGCCAGGCAGATCAGATCCCTTAGCTTGCCTTCTAGATGGCATCACCAATACAGAGAAGGTGGAGGGGAAAAATATCAAGCAGAGAGAGGAGAAAAGAAGGTACCAGCAAAAACGTTGCATATTTGTAATAGACTGTAAAAAAGACAAGAGCATGTAACCACAGACTCAGATTCAAGCATCACATGATGCAAAGACTGCGTTCTCCTTTCAGAAAACAAACTACAATTCATTCATTTTGAGAAAAGCTCTGGTCTTTATCAGGCAAATCACATCAGCCACATGCTGATACTCTCAGGCTGGAAATTTTCAAAACTTCCTGAATCAGAGAAGTCACTATTTTTTTTTTTTTTAATTCAGTCTAATTATTTCAAACCCCAGGTCACTCAGCTGTGTACAAGGGGACAAAACAAAGACCAGAAATGTTTTCTGCATTCCAACAGGAGCTTCCCGTGGCTGTGTACCCATGGCAATCCTCCCATGGCAACTGGCAGGGCCTGTCTGCAGGAGCAGGAGTGGGTTTGTGTTTATCTCAGATGGGATACACAGGGTCTGCACGCTGCAAAATCAATGTTTTTATTACCTTTGTGCGTCCTGGGCTTATTCACTGAATGGCCTTGAGAAAGCAAGTACAGTAAGATGGCTGAACAAGGACAATGCTTCAGGAAAATTCAAAATTGCCATTTCTTGGTCATAGACAAGACCTTTTCTTTATGCTCCTTGTTACTGTTTAGCTGGAATTGTATGCACGACAAAGGACTTTTTCCCTTAATGAGAAGGCAGCCAGGTTACACTGGGATTTGCCCAACACTGCAGATCACCAAGCTTAAAACGAGGCTTCCAACACAGCCAGACAAGATTTCAGATGGGCAAAGAGCGTGTGCAGGCAAGTGTATCTACTTAGAACAAATACTACCAGCAGCATCAGGCAAAACCACAACTTATGAATAGCTACATCTCTTAAAAGCACCAAGTAAATTAGCTGTTATGAATGTTTCTATTGAGCACAGTTGCACAGGGCTTCCCTCTATGCCATTTCATCAAGGTTCAAACAAATTGAGAAACACTTCCACAGAGAGGCAGATTTTCAAGTAGCTATTTTAGCAAACTCCTTTTGAAGACAGCAACGTTCACAGCAAAGTTTGGCCAAACTTCTGGGATTCTTCTCCCTGCCAGCAGCAGGCACACAGAGATGAACTAAAATATTTGTGATCCCTCAGAGCACTGAGAACAGCAAGCTCTCGGCCACTGCCCATCCCAGGAAAAGTGAAACTCAGTGAGTGAAACTCAGCCAAACAGGTGGTGGGGGGGGAAGGAGAATAAACACCCCCAGGCTGATAAGGAAGGCTAAAAAGGAAAAGAGATCCCAGAAGCCCAACCCAAAGAACCACAAAATGCTGGTTTGGTTCATATATCTGCTGGTTTGGTTCATATATCATCCTCTTTAAAAGCACACAGAAGAAGACGAGCATTTTGGTTTTAGGCTCCAATAAATGGATGCTAAAAGTAAAACCTTGAGGAGGGTTTGCACTATAGGTATCATGCTATGAAGCTTCAACAGTGATTTTATTCTACACATCTTCCCCACAATTCCTTACCTTTCTTAGCAATTCTTTTAATTGCTGTCAGAGAACGAATGGATAAATTGAGTTAATTTTTCATTCAAGTGAGAACATTGGAGGCTGTTTCACACTGGAGAATTAGCAGTGAAGAATCAAGATCTGTACTTCTGCATATATGTCTTTATTTTACATTCCTCACATCTCTTTATTAATGTTCTGATTTCACTCTTTGAAAATTATTTGAGACATCAAGCGCAGCTTCACTTTCAGATTCTCCTCTTTGAGTAAAACAGCACAGAAAAGGGAAAAAAAGAGCAAACCAGGTAAGATATTATAGGTGCCACTTTTTCTGTGTAATGGAACACAGCAACAAGGTCAGGGAATAAATTCATGGAGTATCAAAATAGCAGCTCACAGAAGAACAGGGGAGAAAGTGCCAAAACTGCTGAGAAGGGTGTTTCACTCTGCTAATGGAGAGCCTGCAGGAATAGCAGGAGGCTCCCTCTGAAGTTGCCACCCTGCCTGGAGAATTAACATTATCGACAGGTCTTCTCCAGATTCTATCCCCTGCTTGGCAGAATGCATCTTATAATAATCCTGCTCAGTCCAATGCCAAAAAAAACCTTACCAGAAGCTGCTCCAATCTCCTCCAGAGAGCCAAAGTGCAAATGGTCAGGAATGTGCATTTTTAAAAATGACCTTTTTGAATGTTTTTCAGCAGCAACTATAAGCCAGCTCTAAGTGTCTGTTCATTCACCTTATTGCCTGCAAAAAAGGCTGAAGGATACTCTCAAAATATCATCACTATCACCAGTTATTTACAAACTCAATCCACACCTGACTAGGGATTAATTCACTTATCTATTTAAAACATAAAAAGCCTCAACTACTAAACCTTATATTAAAATTGATCCAAAAAAATCTTGATAATTATTTTCAGGCAAGTGATAAGCAAGATGATATCAGAAACAAAGCTTTGGTATAATTAAAAGAATATAATTAATAGGCTTTTATAACAAACACCATTAAGGTGAAGGGTCTCTGTTGAAGCCCAACACAAAAATCACCTCTTAAATACTCATGACAACACAACATGGTTGCTACTGGGTGCCCATCCACAGGGCAGAGAGAAACAAAGAGGTGGTGCTGTAATTGTACCTCCTTCAGCTTCACATTTCAAAACACTGGAGTCAGCTTCAAAATATGCCATTCATTCCAAACCAGGAGCGCTGGGCACAGGGCTGGCTATCAGAAGACAAATTCCTGCTCCCCTCCCTAGTGCTCCAGTTCCTTGGCACACCAGTGCACTGCAGGTCAGCAGCACACAGGGCAGGTTTCATGGAGTACAGCCAGTGAAGATCTAACTCAAGTCTGCCAAGGTGTTAAATGTTGGAGCCTTAGAAGGTCTTGCCTACACCCACAAAATCAGATGCAATTTTACATCAGTGTAAATTAATCTGCATCACTGACATCTACCTTTTGATCAATATTGGGGAGGGGTTTTGTTTGATATCGAAGGCTCCCCAGGGTGAATTCTGGCCCCACTTCTACCACAGCATTACAGAAGCTGCTCTGTTCTGCTGTCTAGTCCTTACTATAAACAACTTCATGTCTCTGAGAACAGTTAAGTTACAGTGAACTTTTTTCTGTGTGTCATATGGCAAACCACATCTTCACCCAGCACCACACTCTGCCAGACAATTCCACTCTCTCATTTATTCTGCCTTTCAGCTTTTCCATGCTGAAAAGCCCTGCAGTTGCATTCCCAGGGGTGTTAACAGACCTGCAGAGAATATTTAGTAAAGATATCCTTAAAGGCTAAAATTAACCATAAAGCTGGTGTTTATTTTGAAGCCTGGGAACAGGGAGGTGTTTTATGTGTCAGAACCAGTGGCCTGACATCAAAAACCTGATATGAAAGTTTGCCACCGAAGAAGTGGGCTGGCACAAAGAGCAGACGAGGCTTTTATTTAAATGAAGCTGGCTGCCAGCACCAGAGAGTTTCACTATCAGCACTGCAGATGCCTGATACCATCTGNGATACCATCTGTAACACACAGCAAGCCTATTATGTTATTTTGTTGTGTGTGTGGTTGTATACATAAAAATAAGGAGAGGTAAGAGACTCTATATAACACACAACAGCCTGGGTACCAGGGCTGCTCTAATCAGTTATTCCAGCCTGTGGAGGTCGAGATCCTATCTTAACCATTTCTGCACCAGCCAAGAAATATTTGATCTTCAGAGAAAACGTAAATTACGTGCAACACGTGTGTGCACCTCACTTGTGCCATTAAATCTTCTAAGGGCAAAAANTTGAAAATAAATTACCAAAACTCAACATGCTACCTATAGACAGTCCAAAAGCTAAACAGTTATCTGGTTTGTANGTTTTAGTTCCAGAGAAGGCTTTTTTTAATGATCTCAGTCTCTTTTTAACGCTAGTATTTCTGTATTTTAATTTATTTTCCTAAATAGTGCTTACTCCAATCTTTCATTTTGAACTTTCTTGCATTCCATGTAACAGCACTGTTTTTCAAGATGACTTTTTTAAAAGGATCACTCCTGTAGGTCACAACCCCTTTAGCATGTTTCAAATCCTGATTTCGCTCTGTGGAGATCAGCAAGCCTCTCCCACCGAGAGAAAAGCAGAGGTCTCCTCCTCAAGAGCCACGGGATGTTTCCAGAAGGCCAAGCTGAAGAGCAAGGAGTGCATCACCTACACAGAGCTTTTACTGTGTCACACAAAGGGAAGAAGGCTGTGCTGCCAGGGATCAGTCCCTTGCCAGTGTTTTTGGACAGCAGCCTCTGGGACACACCACGGCCATTGCACAGACACGTGGACATCATCAATATCATCACTATCAGCTGCAAGTAGACACAGATGACCAGCCAGCCACTCCCTCCTCCCAGCCTCCTTTGTGTCAATAAATCTTAACCTGGCTGTTTGAGCAATGTTTAATCATAAACAGTTGGGAACATGCTCCAGAATATAAACAAAGGTGAGTAGGAGAAAATCGGAGAGTGCAGTACCACGAATCACTGGCCACTTGCTGCTGAGCCAGGTAACAGCAGAGAAACAAAAAACTGCTGGGAAACAGCACACAAGCAGCTGGTGTTCATTTAAAGCAATGACCATGCAACAACATTTAAGTATCCAGGATCGCAGCCACAAAAGGATTTCAAGGACTAAATGCATTAACATTCTTGGTTCTCTTAAAAACAAACAAAAAAGAGAAATTAAATTGCTTAGAACACCCACTCAGATGCATGGAAATAAACTACCCTCATTGATCTCATCCCACTGCCATTTACAACAGTCATCTTGATTCCCTTCTGTGTTGCTAATCAAGCTAAAATTAACTCCTCTCCTGCTTACCACACATGCTAGAGCCACAAAAATCAACACAGGGGCAGCAGGATCAATTGTTTCTCTCTATAAGTGCAGCCCACCTGGCTGACATGGTAAACATATATTTAGGACTTACAGGATCTCTCCAATGATTTTAACCACCTTTATCATGGGGTTGGGTAGCTGTTTAGACTGGGTGACAGAGTAAATAGCTCTACACTTCAAACACTTCCCAACAACTTCCAGTCATTACTGGCCTCTATGGACCTCTGTAAAACATGCTGCAAGAAAGTGGGGATTTTATTCCTGTTCAGCCAGTGTCCATCTTGGAAGAATCAACATCACACTTGTCACTCCTGCTCTGACTGAGAGCCAAGACATGTCTTAAGGCAGCATCTCCACAAAGCCCTGGAGGACTCTGCATTCCCAGAAGTCTGGGGCTTATTCAGAGGACACGGAGCTTCATTTATGTGGTTGTCACTCTAACAACACTGGTAAAAAAAAAAAAATAAGTATCATATCTGAGTGTTCAGTTCTAAAGCAGCTTCATTTTAGATCCCAATGCAATGTTTTAAAGGAAGAATTCCAAACAAAATCAAAATCCCAATGCTACCAGATAACAGCCATTAAACAAAGCTGAAGTACAATCAAATTGGCAGAACTATGGAGTGGAACAGAAGTTTCAAAGAGAAGAGCACTCAGTGGAGATAAATATACTTCAAGTGTGTGCTTGACAGCAGCCAAGGTTTTATGGTATTGGAAAAATACAATACAGTGATAAACAAGGTTAGTCCATCCACCCCCACGGTAACTTGCTGTCCCACTAAGTTAATTCAAGTGCACAGTGAAAGGCAAAGCTTATGAAACAAAGCAAGATGACATTTAATTCTGTGTTCTGCTCTGGCCACCTCGTCCTGCATTGATCCTTCCTCAGACATCAAATTCTACACTGTAAGGCTGAAATGGCAGACACTGCATAGTCCCCAACCAGGAGCACGTTTTGCTCAGCCCTTGCAAGGGCTCAGAGGTCTGATGTGTCTCACCTTCCTGTAGGATTTCTCATTTCCCACTTTCCCCAGTCCTAAGGGAGCACTGCCAAACCACAGCTCCCAATCCCAATGACAAGACACAGCCCCTGGCTGCTTCGAGACTCCTGGACTGTGGCTACTCTGGCAGCACCAGGCAGTGAGTCTGACATTGCTTTTCAGAGATGTCACAGAAACGCTCAACACCAGCTCTGGAATACACACACATTTACCGTGCACCAGAAAAGGCTGCCTAGCCCCCATTCACACTCAATTTTTCCCTGCTCCAAGATAAACCTTGAGATAAGAGCCCAAGTCTGGCTTCCATTCTACCACAGCAGAGACCACAAGAAGTGACTCAGCCTCTGCCACCACCTTTCATTCCTTCCCTGCTTCTGTGAAATTCAAGAGCTCTTCTGAGAGGCTTTCCAAGCCCCTGCTGGTCCCACTGATCTTGGTTGAAATGAAAAAGGTCAATATTAACTATTTTCCTTCGTTGCTCATCTTGGCAGAAACACTCAACTATGTTTCCCCCTCAATCATAAACCACAATTAACACCTACCTCAGTGCCAAGAAAAAGCCCCACCTTCACCCACGCTCAGAGGAACTTCCCTATACCAGCTTCTATAGAGTTCTGTTTTCAATAAGAAATTAAACATTACACCAAGAATTAAATATGTACTGACAGTATGGAACTAACTGCAGGGCCACAGTTGGCCTCTACAAGAAGCACTGGTTATTCATTTCCATACCTCACTCAATACCAAGAATTTTAAATCTTTGATTTACTGCCATGGAACTTTCAGCTGGCTGCAGATCTTGCTGCCCCTTTCACCACACAAGTCTGGCCACTGCTGTCACAGGCAAGCAGCAACTTCAACTCTACCCACACTTTCATCCTAACTCCCATTTCCTCGAGAAGACTCATCCTTTATTACAAGTATCCAGACTCTTGGGAAATTTTTGTACCCTGGAGAATAAGGGGAAACTAACCATTTGAAAAGAGCAGTCCATAAAATCTCCTAATAACCTTTTCAGAGAGAGGCACTTGTTTCAGCATCTTTGCTGGATACACTAGAGCAGTTTGATTCTCGTGTAAAATCTCATTTACAATGCCATCAACTTTCTTCTAATGGGCCATTCATCATAGTAGGGTTTGCTTTCAAGTAGCCAGCCCAGTACCATGAAAGGTCTCACACAAGTCATTTAGCAGACTCACCCTTCCAAAGCCAGGCAACTACCTATAAAGACATTAGGAAAGGCTCTGCAAAACAAAATCACCTCAGTAAAGCTCAGGAAAAAACCCCTAATTTCCACATATATATGCCAGAAAAAGCCTGTGTGTGGGATGGTACTAACCTCTGAATACAGTCAGACTCTCTAAGAGGGCTCCAACACGCAGAGCATGACTATGATGTATTTTCCTTTGAGGCTGGTTCAGTTCATTTAGAAAGTGATTTGGAAAAGCTAATGTNGTTAAAACTTTGCAAAATGTTCACACAAGTCCGTTCCACTCCCTCTGAAGACATTTCACAATCCATTCAATACCCAGTAGAGGAAGCCAGGATTACTGTTTTAAAACAGCTCTGAGGGTAGTTTAAATGTTTTAAAAGCTGACAACTTCTAGACTCAGAGCCAAATAAACATTTGGGGCAACAGAGAGCCTCTTACACAAGTGTCTACAAAGTGACATCCACCTGCATCCTTCCAAATACTGGCATTTAAAATAAAGGCTAAAAGTGAATCCCAGGCACAACCTTCCCTCCTACTAAAAAAAGAGAATAACTTTACTATGATTCAGATG